>PVHP010047514.1:0-12859 GCA_004024765.1 Zapus hudsonius
CTCTCTCTCTCTCTCTCTCTCTCTCTCTCTCTCTCTCTCTCTCTCTCTCTGTATTTCTCTGCTTAAAAATAAATAAAATATTTTTAAAAATCTGTCTCTTTGGGGATTGCAATGGCAACCAAGAAAAAAAAATGGAGATCAAAAATACATTCACATGTTAAGGACTTTGTGATAGTAACTGCAGTCAGGTAGGAAGTCAACAGCAAGGACACCAAGGATAAAACAGTCATGGGAAATACATCCCGTGTAAAGATGTGCTTAGGGAGGTGACATGCGAAGTGGCCCGGGTTGGGAGCAATGAACCAGTTCTGTTCAAGTTGAACCTACAGGAGTCTGTGAGAGAGTTTTGGCATGTTGATAGAAATAAATCAACAGATGGAATAAATTATGCAAAAAAATCAAGTTTGAATGAAGTTCTGATTAGCATCCCTTAAGCAACAATGCAATAAATATGCCCCTGGGACTGGGAACATGGCTACCAAAATGTTTATAAAAGTATAGAGTAATAACTACCTCAGAACAGGAATGAGGTAGCCAGGAGCAGATGACTCCTGAGGCTCCAATATGCCTGGAGAAAAGCAGAGAGTGACAGAAAACAGAGCCAAAATGACAAGATCTTCAGCTGTTCACTTTCTCCCTCAGATTTAAAACCAAAACACCAGCCTGTTCTGCTGAGTGACACTAACAACACTCACTGTTTCAAATTGTCCCAGGGAGAGACCCTTTACCCAAGCATCCTTTAAGCAAGAAAGTGCTGGCCAACCCTTCTAACTTCTGACCCTCTGTCAGCTCTGTCTAGCTGGTCTTAACACATCTTATCACACTCTCTTAAAGAAAAATGAAATGAGGCAAAATGTTGAAGATTGAGTTGGTAATGGCAATCACTAATACTTTATTGCTTAGTGATCATAGGATAATAGTCAGAACCAGACCTAAAACAAAGCTATTTTCAGTGAAAGCCATATCCACCTGAAACATTGTCTATTATACCAGTGACAGATGGTGCTGTTGACCCCACTGACTTGAAAGCCACCTGGGTGAAAGATAATCGATCATGCAGACTTGACCGAAAGCATTTCCCAAATGGATCAGCTTTCTGAGGGACATACACTTGTTTCTACATGTCACCTGTCCACAATACATAATTTTAAGTGTGTGACATTCTAGAATGAAGCAAAGAACAGTTATCTCCGATGGCTTTAGAACACTCATCTATCGCTTTAATGGTTCCCATATTCACATTATCCTATTTCCTGATGTGTGAGGCACATCACACAAGAATAATTACTACTACTAGAGATTTGCCCTCCAATGTCCTCTGACTATAAACTATTTTATGTATCTAATACAGTAAAACTGTCATCAAGTCCCTGATGAAGGATTACATTGTAAAATGGCTTGCTCTTACACATTCACCAAACTTGTACTTCCTATCAGCACCCATGGCTACATCATGGGTGTATACAGGTGGGCAGTGGAAATAATCCAGAATAGAGAAGCCACTTGTCGGGTGCTTCTCCAGGTTACCGCAAGGGTCCCTGGCCCCCTGCTAAATGAGCCTGTCTCTCTGGCCAGCAGGAGACCTGGCTCAATCGAGGAAAGGTGAGTGCGGCAGCTGGACAATCACATGCAGCCGGGAGAAGTGTCCAAGCAGATCTCAAAACTTTATTTTAGCATCCAACCTTATATACAATCTAGGGATGTGTTGCATTGCCTTATCTCTTACACAAAGGGGTCTCAGTAAACAGGAACACAGGTAAGGAAACTCAGCCAGCAGGAGTAAAACCTATTAGCACTTGTAAACAGGATTTAGGGCTGTCATCCATCCCCTCTGCCTCCTGGGGGGCACAGGTATGCTAGAAACAAAGGCATGAGCTACCATGCTCTCATCAGGATGCATATTAAAACTTAGCTCTCAGATATACAGCCAGGCTGGGTCCTACAGCCACTGAAGGTGAAGGTGAGGATATAATTATGGAAGATGCAAGCGTTCCCTCTTACATATATCGTGCTGGGCTTCACTGCTCTAACAGGGTGGGAGGAGAGTTTGACATTATTTGACTGTTATCAAAAAGTGATGCTTCTGGTGGAGACGTTGTTTAGCTTGCAAATACCCATCCAGCAAACTCTTCTTCTATTATAGCCATCGACAAGAGAAAAGACAGATGGCTTCTCCATAGCCAGAGAGGCCCAAAGAACCCAGTGACGTTGGTGAGACATAAAAGAATACTTGCTTTGGGTTTGGGTTTTCTGGGAATTGTTTTGTCTTCTCCAGGTTTTCCCTCATTCTTAAGGTTGTGAATGATAATAATGATTATGAAATGTTTTATATAATCTTTTATATTTTAGATAGTATTTTATATTTTATATAATATAGATAATGAACTGTTTAACTAAGACAACTTATACTTCATTCAAGACTAAGATCCAGAAATCACTGAATTTTTATAATACCAACTTTGAATGAACTGGAATGAAATTCATGGAATGTACCATGAATGGTCTCTACTACTTAGAAAATATTTGTTTGCTTAATCACTGCATATCTCAATTTTACCTCTGAAATGTTATTATACCTATTGGGTTTTGAAATGACTTTATTTCTCATATGTGAATATGATCAGTTGCATTAAGTGAATTTCAAGGTTTGATCCAGTCTCTTGTTTGTAAAAGAAGCTTTAATTAGATAAAATAAGTTATGTGTAGATGTGCTCATCAAAAAGCTTGCTAAGGGCTGGAGAGATGACTCAGCAGTTAAGGCACTTGCCTCCATGTCTAAGGCCCCCGGGTTCAATTCCCGAGGACCCACATAAGCCAGACCCACAAGATGGTGGCCCTGGTTCGTTCTCTCTCTCTCTCTGTCTCTCTCTCTGTCTCTCTCTCTGTCTGTCTCTCTCTCTCTCCCTCCCTCCCTCCCTCTCTCTCTGTATCTGTCTGCCTGAAAATGAATAAATAAAATATTTTTTAAAAGCTTGCTAAAATATAATAATCTTTTACCTATATTTACAAGTGACAGAGTATATCATTTTGTTGATTCTTGTGCTGATCTTGATCTCTCAGAGTTTTGTTTTATGCAGGTAAGTATCTGGCTGTCATGATGTAGCCGTGGGTGCTCATATAAAGTACAAGTTTGGCAACTGTGTAAGAATATTCAGAGACATGGCCCCCCTCAGTTACAACATACAAAGGGGAGAGGAACCAGGTTGACACCTACGCTATCCATAACCTTCTACCCCATGGACTGACCCAGTTTGCCCATGGAGGAGGATACACAGCTGATTGGGGTCAGGGAAGAGGGAAATCAGGGAACTGGGGACACCAACACATTATTTGTTCATTCAGTGTATGTAAATATGGGTAATAAAGATGTATTTTATTAAAAAAAGTTAATCCAAGGTCATCTATAAATTGCTCACATGGTCAATAGACCAACCCTCCCCACCCACCCTAAATCCCCTCTCTCCCTCTGAAGCATCTGCACAGTTTATCACTGCTAAACCAGTCTAGATGTAATCCAGTTCCCATTCTTTTTCTACCATGATGAAACCTCCTCTAGAAAATGTAAACATAAAATAAACTGTCTTTCCATAGGCTGTTTTTGGTTAGGTGTTTGTCCCATCACGAGACTATACATCTTATAGAAAACTGGTAATAGGAATGGGATTGTTTCTGACCCTGTGGATTTTGGTCTTATGGAAGGAATATGGGAGGATTTGGAACTTTAAAACAGAGAAATCTTACAGTGCAGTAAGAAGAGCTTGTTGTGCTATTCTGACGAGGGTTTGAAAAACCAAAATAAGGAGAAAACTGTAGACTGTGAAGGCCTGGTTTATAAGATTTCAAGGGGAAAAAATACCTTGTTCAGAACTGGTCAATAGGTGAAAAGCCTGGCTTCAAAGTTGAATTTAGAAAAAAAAAATGGACTAGTTCATTTGGTAGAAAAAATGAAGAGCAGAAAGATTTGAAAAATATAACATTTGACACAGAAAAAAAATAAAAGCAAGTTTGAAGTCCTCAGCACACTGTTAAAGCCAGTTATTCTGTATTGGGACAATGGGAAACAAGCCCAGAGGGTAAAATCTAAACTACTCTTGGCTTGAACTAGTAAGTAAAAAGACCCCCAAGGCCTTTCTCGGGAGAGCATACCCCAAGACTCAAATAACCACACCAGCAGATGCAAAATCATGAGGATTTTTTTTTTTTGGCTGCGCAGACAGGCTCCCGGACTGATGAGTGCCAGAGAGTCCCAAGGAACAAAAGCTCCGTGTATATATGGACAAGAACCACAAAATTATAATACAGCTCAGACCATAGGACGTTTCATATTTCCATTGGTTCTTTTGTCCTGATCTGTACAATTTTGATTGGTTAGCCAGTTGGAGCCTGGTATTTGCATTTCATATTTCAGGAACAGTCATATTTTACCTTTTATGGAGTGTTTGATCAGTTTATGACTTGGGGCCTCCCACAGAAGGGGAGGGGGAGTGAGCCAGGAGAGGTTCTTTCATATATGGGCTGTTTTATGAAATGGAGTCAGTTTTGCAAAATGGATTCTTCAGTAAGGATGCAAATTCTTTGGAAAAGAGTGGCCTAACACAAGAATTCTGAAGAAGTTCTGTTCCTCAAAGTCAAACTTCATTCCCCTCCTTTCGGCTTACAAACTTGACTACAAAGTTTGGAAATGATAAATATAGGAAAGATGGTCATGACATGCCCATGGTTTTAAGATGGAAATGTGAAGCAAGGTTGAAATCCCTGCAAGGGGCCCTGAGTTCATAGCATGTGTCACAGTCAGCCACACGCTACTGGGATGAATCTCCAAACCAGGCACAGTTTATGGGAGGAAAAAAATCTACTCAAGCTACAAATCCAGGGGAAGTCCCATAAACGTAAAAGAGGCTAGTCCTCGTTGACAGCTCCAAGCAGAGAGAGAAACCCATCACCAACACCATACACACGGAACAGCAAACAGGCAGGAGGGCAAGCAGAGAATTCTTTCACCTTTATATAGCCCTAGGGTGGGGTCTTGCAATTCTATCCCAGACTTAATGGCTTCCTGAGCCTCTGGAATTTCCTTCCTGAACTGCCCACAGAGGAAAGGATGTTTACTTCTAGCTCTCCTGAGCTTCCTTACATCCTGCCCCCTACTGAGAGGCTGCCTTCCTGGGAACATCCTCAGAGACCCACCCAAGATTACTCGAAAGGTCAAATTGACATCAAAATTTAACCCTCACTGCATAGATCTGAGATGAACCACAGGTTACAGTGGAGCACCCAAGATTATGAAACAGCCACCAAGAAAAACGGCAGACGCTGTCTCATATGAATCTGCCCAGAAAACAAGCAGCAAAACTGAAGAGCAGAATTGGGTCTTCTAGCTAATAAAGGACTTGTGGATCTCAGGATTTATGGATCTAAGCATGGAGCTACAGTATTTGATGTTTGACCTACCTGTTTCCTATCTTGCATTTTTTTCTTGCCATGCCTTCTTTTCTACAATTTACCCTGAATCACTTTTTATTGGAAATATGTACCTTCTGTTTTCATTTTACAGGATTCCTACTTAAGAGATGTTGTAGTCAGCTCACACCCGCTGGGATGCATCTCCAAACCAGGCACAATTTATGGGAGGAAAGGATTTATTGAAACAACAGATCCAGAGGAATTTCCATAATGGTGAAAGAGACTGGCCCCCTTTCACAGGTCCAAGAAGAGAGGGAAAAAGTCATCACCAACACCACACACACATAGAACAGCAAATAGGCAAGGAGTGGGGCAAGGAAGAATTCCCTCCCCTAAGGAACAGGTCTTGCAACCCTTGGAATTTCCTTCCTTCACTGTTGTCCCAGGCCTTACATCCTGTACCCTACTGAGAGGGTTGCCTTCCTGTGAAAAGCATCAGAGACCCATCTAAGATTACTAAAAATTTCGAGTTAACAACAAAACCTAGCCATCTCAAGAGACTATCTTAATTCTCAGAGGAGACTTTAGCCTTTGAATCATATGGGAATTGGTAAAGACTATGGGGCTTCTGAAGTTATCATGATTGTATTTTGCATAATTTGATGGTCATGGGGCTATGGGGTACTTGGAGCATAATGTGGTGGTTTGAATGTGGAATGTTACACGTAGACTTAAGTAATTAAGGCTTACTTGGTATCCAGCTGGTACTTTGGGGAGTGGAGCCTTTACTGGCATAGGTATGACACTGTGGTGGACCTTAAGGTTGATTAGACTAGCCCCCTGAGTGTTAAGAGATAACTTGTTCTTGATGTTCTCTCTCTCACACACTCTCTCCTGCTGGTGTTTGAAGAAGTGAGTCTGTCACCTTGCTTTATCCACCATAATGAAACTTCCTCTCAAAGTTATAAATCTGTAATAAAACTTTTCTTCTCATAAATTGCTTTTGGTTAGGAATTTTGACCCAGCCCCAAGGACGTAACTGCTATACTCATCCAGAAATCCTTGTCTCCTTCTGATGGAGTTGCTCACAGATTCTTACTGCTCAGTTTGCCCATTTCTCTGCGTTTTAACTGCAAAAGTGTATTTATTTCACCTTTTTCTTTTTTCATTGGAAGTTGGCTGAGATGCTAAACACGTTGTTCCTGACACTCTGAGGCTCTTTCACTTTTTTCTCAGTGAATTTCCTTTGCTTTGCTCTCTTCTTATCATTGCTGTGAATATTTTTTGTGATAGCAAAACAACAAAAAAGGCAGCAGAAAAATCTACAATATTCAGGCTGGAGAGATGGCTGAGCCGTTAAGGCACTTGCCTCCAGTGCCTAAGACCCCAGGTTCAATTCCCGAGGACCCACATAAGCCAGACCCACAAGGTGGTGGTCCTAGTGTGCTCTCTCTCTCTTTCTCTCTCTCTCTGTCTCTCTCTGTCTCTCTCTATCTCTCTTGCTCTCTGCTTGAAAATGAATAAATAAAATATTTTTTAAAAAAATCTACAATATGGTGATAGGAATAAACCTGTTAACATTGCCTAATAGAAGGACAGGGGAAGGATCACTAGACCCACACCTAAGGTTTCAACTACTAATTCCTCTTGACTCCATCAGCTGGACCTGGTATTGGTGTACTCTTGACTATATAGGAGCTGAAATGTAAAGAACTCCAGCGATAATCACACCAATGCTGCGATGAGATTTCTCAGAGACACAACTACCTTTGAGTCTCCCATGAGCCTGTATTTAAGCCCAGTAAACACAATGGTTCACCAAGCTAAACTTAAAAGGAGTTATTTCTTTATTCTGTCATTTTTCTATCTGGGATGAATAGGCAATAGTCTTTTTTTTTTTTTCTTCCCAAAAGAAGTCGTGTTTCTTCCCAAAAGAAGTCATGTCACAGAGAGCAAAGAGCTTCCAAGTTTAGACCTAAAGAGTGATAGAAGCTAGGAGGAGTCATCTGGGAAAGGCAATCCTGGGCAAGGATATACAACACATGCAATGTTTCTCAGTTAAAGTATGTTGGGAATGGTAGAAACAGCAGCCAACTAGTAAGATATGATTTAGGGTAGAGTGGAGAGATAATGTCTAAAATTCAAAGCCTTCTATAGCAAAAAAAATGGAGTTTCAAAATACTTTCTGCTGGGATTTTAGATTTTTGATTTTTCTGTGATTGTTTAAAATGGTATTGCATAAAAACATAAATAGGGATTGTGTGGAAGTAATGAGGAGATCAGCAATAGAACCAAGGGAGGGGCTAGAGACAGAGAACACAAATAAGAACAAAGTAAAAGATATATGAATTTCATGGTGAAACTCCCTAATGCATGCAAGCCAAGAAAAGAAAAGGTTGTTCCACAATTTTCTGGGTTGAATTACTTTCCATAAGACTTCTGCAATCACTTTTACCTTGATCCTCACAACATGACTGATTTAAGGAAACTGTTTTTAACATTTATTTTAAGCAACTTGATGAGCATGCATCTATCCTGTGTTCTTTTGACTTCATTGTGCTTGGATCAGCGGGTTTATAGTATCTACTAAATTAAAAAATCTAGTCATTATCTGTCTCATCAACTATACACTTGAGTAATTGTGTTCTTCAGTCATTGATGAACTGTCATGGATTGATCCAGGTGTGTCCCCCACAAATAAATGAATGTGTTATAAATGCTCAATCCCCAGCTGATGGCAGTTCGGGAATTAGAACCTCACTGTGTGTTATTGGGGGGTGGGCTTATGGGGGTTATAAACCAGCTTCCCCTCACCAGTGTTTGGCAAACCATCCTGCTGCTTGTTTGCAGTGCTGTGATGGAGGTGATGTCCACCCCTCTGCTCATGCCATCGTTTTCCCTGCCAGGATGGAGTCTCCCTTGAGTCCATAAACCTAATAAACCCATTCCTCCACAAGCCGCTTTTGTTTGGGTTCTTTCTGTGCAGCAACTAGAAAGTTGACTACAACATGACCTGTTACAATTTTTCTTTACATTTTCCTATTGCATCTTTCTTTCTGGAAAGTTTCTATTGCCATGAAGTATACGACTGTTTGTCTTTCTCTACTATATTGTGTGATCCATGGTTCATCATATTGTATATTTTTAATCTTAGATTTTGTAATATATTATCCCTAAAAGTTTGATTTCAGGCTTTTGTATTTACCACATGTGCTTGGTATGCGCATGGCATACTCTCCTTTCACCTCTGAGGACTGTGGAATATATACATGTAATAGACATGAAATCCTCTGAGTAACTTTGCATCTTCAGCTACATTCGTTCATTTTATTCTTTCATGCAGTTACTAGTTTTCTTTTTCTTCCTACTGTTAGTAATTTTGACCTGTTGCCTGTAATAACATCAGAAAGTACTAGGTTAAAAAAAAATTCTACAGACTGAGTTGATTATAACCAAAAATTTCTCTGAGGTTTCGTCCAGGAAGGATTAACTGAAGGAGGATGTCCTTCCTCCAGAGTGAAGCCTTCAGAATGGGGCTTTATAAAGGAAGCCCTGGGAGGCAAGGTTCTATTCCCCTAGCTGGCAGCTGGGGCGTCATTCTGGTGTCTTTACTTACACGTGAATCTATCCTGCTCAGCTGTTATGCTCAGCTATCTGCCGCTGGCATTTGAACAAAATTTCCTGAGCCTCCCTCTGGTATACTAGTGTATCTCTATGAGTTCAAGGTCAGCCTGAGACTACAGGACTAAATAGTGAAGTCCAGATCAGCCTGTGCTATAGTGAGACCCTACCTCAAAAAGCCAAAAAAGAAAAAGAAAAACTGGTGGTGGCCCAAAAAGCAATCACTATGTACAATGGCAGAGAAGGTTCTAAGTCATATCTGACTTGCTGGGCTCAGCATAGGATTGATTCTTCAATGCTCTCTAGTCCATAAGGACAAAATTATTTTCTTGGTACAAATTTCACTCACCTTCTGTAAGAAAACAATCTTCCATAAGAAAACAATAAAAATGTTTTTTAAATAAAGTTTCACAACTATAACGGTATATATGCTTTATTCTTTGGACACATTGTTGCTATAGCAAAGGTTTCACAATTAATTCCTTTTCATCTGTATTGAGGGAAAGGAATCTAGCTGACAGCGAGTCAAGATCATGAACATTTCATGATACCCAGTTCACCAAATGGAGATGAATGAGAGCATTTTTAATTTTATGGTTTCTGAAGTTCAGTCCAGTCTATGGCCATATCGCCCTGAATGAACCCAATCACATATGAAGTTCAGTCCTCTTAGAAAATTAATTCAGTTCCTGAGTAAACCAATTATAAAGTGTTAAGTACTAGAGAGAACCTTCATCTCATTATCCTTCCTGATTCTCTTCTCTGGGTGTCAATGAAGTTATTCCTAGAACTCTTGTGACAGCCACAGAGAATGTCCTATTATAGAGCAATTCCAGAAGTGAGGTACAAGGGAATCTGACATGGTTATAACGTAGGTATTTTTAGAAATTTCACATATAATCCACTTGTCTTTAAAATAGGGCTGGAGAAATTGCTCAGTTTTTAAGGCATTTGCCTGCAAAGCCAAAGGACAGGGGCTGGATTTCCCAGCCATGTAAAGCCAGATGCACAAGGCGGCACATGCATCTGGAGTTTGTTTGCAGCAGCTGGAGGTCCTGGTTTGTTAATTCTCTATGCCTATTTCTTTTCTTTCTCTCTCTCTCAGCTTGAAAATTAATTAATTAATTAATTAATTATAAAATAAATGCCTTTGCCAAATTTATTACTAGAGTCTCATTTTTAATTCTAACAATCCATTATACAAATGGAAATTCATTCTCCCACCCAATACTCTTTCAACTGTAATACATAAAAAAGGATCAGGTCCCTCATAAACATGAGCATGAATACAATATGAGTTTGATTTTGAAAATAGGAATTCTTAAACTTCCATAGAAGAAATGTGTGAAAGAATCTGGAAAAAAAATCAGAGTTGAGGATAATGACCATAAAGAAGCGCAACAGAAGGATATCTGTTATGACAAATATTTAAAATCATGCTTTTATTATTTTTGAAATCTGCTCTGTTTTCTTGAGTCTACATTGACAGACTTTGGACCAGGAATGTGTTATAGGTCTAGATAAGGATCTAACAGAAAATCTAAGTTAACTTATTGTGGTTTCTCCCACTTCCTGGTGTTGTGATTTTTTTTAAGAAATGTGGACATTTTTCATTAGCATGAAATATCCCGAGTTAGCTTCCTGAGAGCAATGGTGTCTACAACTTTGTAAAAAAAATTAAACTTTATCACAGTTATTTCTGTCTGGAATGGCTTGCTTTTGATTACTGCAAATCTTAGTCATATTTCATCTGGATTTTTTGTATCAGCCTCTCTTTCTGGCAGACGTTGCTAGTGTCCTACACAATAGACAAGTAGATATCCCTCAGCTGCTGAATGACTTTCTCATCAACAGTACCTCCAATTAAAATAAATCCTCACTTTATAGCCTTCATTGTTCTAGGTGGTCCTTTGGAAATGGATAGTCACGTGGATATATTTATACACAGTGAGAGAATATAGGGATAAAGCTTGAATGCTATTTCCGTTAGCAAAATAATAATGTTTTTATTCCTTAAATTTAACTCTTCTTATCCCCTGTAATGAATATGCCATGCCTATAGTTATAGACACTACCTTGTACATTTTGAAGCCAAACTCAGGTGTTAAATGTGGTGTATGGGGCTGGTGCATAGTTAGATTGTGTTCATCATAGCAGGTGCAAGACGCTTGGTGAGAGCCCCAGACAGAAAACAACAACCACAGAACGAGTGTAACCAATGATTTTTAGGAACAGTCCTGTGAACTGAGGGTGGTGGGCACTGTGTCTGTGAGTTCCTAGGAAGTAGCCAGTATTTGTGTGCATTACAGTTGGGTAATTAGTGCTCACTACAAGGAATGCATTTTTCTAGGAACCCTCTCCCCTTCTTCATTTGGAGTAAGGCATCAGTCAATGTCTCAGGATACTCCTTCCCATCCTATGGCTCTTACAATCTTTTCACCCCATTTCCATAATGTTCCTTGGGCCTTGGAGGATGTATTATACGACTACTTAAGTGGTAAGCCCTCTGCAATCTTTAAGTTTCTGCTCTGGGGCATTTTGAGTATCCTCAGTGTCTCTAACCATTTCCCAGGGTCAGTCAGGATAGCATTCATGTTTGGACTGTCACTTCCTATGTTTCCTGGGTCCTGACAGATATGATGGAGGTAGGTGGTCTCATGCTAGGCAGTTGGGTATCTTTCCTTGATATATTGATAGATCTTAGCACTATGTGGTTATCACTGCCTTCTGGAAAAAACAAAAGAGTTTCTACAACCAAGATCAGCATAGAAGAAAGGAGATAAGCCTACTTATTTTAAAGACTTTTTGATAAGTATAACTACTCTTCTTAGCCAAAGACCAGTGGGAGCTCTATCTGTAGTCTATGGCCTTCCTATCCATAGGTGGTTAATTTGGTTCTCACTATCAAGTGTGAGTTCTCTTCCATAGAGTGGGCTTCATATCCAACCAGAGAGCCATTGATTGCCTGCGTAGACTGTGTGCCACTATTACACAAGTGAGTATATATATCTTTTCTTACTGGTTAATTTGTAGCTTATAGAATCCCCTGTTTATTCATGTTGTTGTCAGCCGTTATCCCCCAATAACTCGCATGGCACTTTCCAGCACTATTATTAGGACGAGCCAGCAGGCAGTTGGCTTGCTTCTAGATTCCACCTGGTCTCTAAATGTCCTGTGCTCATGGCCTACTGTGTCTTCAACAATAGCTTCTTACCATTTAGCTCTGGTGGGTAAACCAGGTGCTTTGCAATGACTTGTATTGTTTTGTGAACCTCATGGGTCTCCCTGAACAACAGCTCACTGTGGAGACCAGCCCAGATCTGAAACTCGGATGGACTGTACATTACCACCTATAGTCTCAGAGGTAAGCTCTTTACCTAGAGCAGGGCTCTTACGTCCTGGTGATCTCTCTCCCTTGCCCCCTCTTATTAGTGGTTATATCATTTCATTTGCTATCCAGATTCTTTTATTTACTTATTTTCAAGGAGAAATGAGAGAGAGAGAGAGAGAGAGAGAGAGAGAGAGAGAGAGAGAGAGAGAGAGAGAGGGCCACCATCTTGTGGGTCTGGCTTATGTGGGTCCTGGGGAATTGAACCGGGGGCCTCAGGCACTGGAGTCAAGTGCCTTAACCGCTGAGCCATCTCTCCAGCCCAGAGAAAGGTTTTAATGGTACTGGATCATGCTGTCATTGCTTTTGTGTATTACCCTCATCATCCTTACCCTATGCCCCCCCAGACCCTTGCATCTTCTATATTTTGTCCTCAACTTGTTTGTTGAGTAATTCTTCCTCCCTCCCTCCTATTCTTTTTTTTTTTTGTTTGTTTTTTTTTGTTTT
>PVHP010047515.1:0-12867 GCA_004024765.1 Zapus hudsonius
AGATTGTGAGAGCCATGGTGGGGGAGATTATCTATAGGCATGGCCAGGAGAACCTGGCTGAATACTAGGCTATCCATGGTCCCCCTGTCACAAGGACTGATCCAGACGACCCACAGAGGAGGATATCCAGCTGATTGGGGAAGGGGGAGTGGAAGCACTGGGGAATTGGGGATAACAACTCATTGTTGGCCCACTAAATAATGTAACTCATTATGGACAATAAAAAAAAAAAAGCAATGGTGGTGAAGTCCAATAGAATGACGACAAATATCAGATTCTTCCATTTCCACAGGTGCCTTCTTACTTCTTGGACTTCATACACCATCAACATTCTTATTAAATTGGGAGTTATTTGCCACAGCTAATGTAAATATCCTATTGTTTTTAAAAACAAATTAAAGATTCAAAAATAGTTTATCTAGATTAAGGTAATTAATAAAAATGGCAAAGGTATTTTTAAGTGACAAGAAGACATCTCAAATCTAACTGTGCTGTCTACCCAACTCTACTGGAACTGAGAAGCTGGGCCTTAGACTGGAAAGGACAATGCTCTGACAGGAAAAGTGGTTACTGTTCCTTTGATTCTGTCACAGTCCAAGACAGGAAAGAAAAAAAGGTCCCACAAAAAACAAACCAAAAACACCTCCTGGGTCTCCAAAGTGACACTCCAATGCACTTATTTTTCAAACAGGTAATATTTTTCAGATGGAATATTTTCATGTTGACTCAACTATCAAGTTTCATTATTTCTGTGCCTAGAATAATGCTGAACATTCAGCAAGGAAGAATCAAGATTTTTACTCAACGTCATGCCCACACTTGGACTTTCCCACTGTTACTCCTGGTCCATAGGCTTCTGTGGACAAACATGTAGGAAGCATCTGTGGACTGATATGGAATAACACACTTCACACAGGAAGACACTGCTTAGCGCTCAAAGACTCTTGAGTGAATTGTTAATTGTCCAGAACTATTACTGGCGTTTAAGGGAGAACTTAAGCCATGCCCTTACTCCCAGAGAATCCCAAAAATTTGCATAAAAATACCCAAAGCATGTTGTGTGCATTGGCAGGTGGTAATTCTGGCCTCATGGAGGCCTGTGTGTTCAGAGTGGCTAGGAGCACACACTCCAGAACCAGCTTGTGGTATATGAAGATGTGACAGAGTTGTGGGGTGACTTTACCTCACTGAGCCTCAGCTAGTCGTCTATCATATGGTAGTTGGAAGAATTAAAACCATCGCCTGCATGAATGGTGCCCAGCAGATAGCAAGTGCATGCTCAGTGTTATTTCATCTATAGTCTATCTTCCTCCTCTCAAGTGAAGTAAGGCCACCTATATAACAGTTCTTGGCATCTGCTTCTAGAATGTTTTTCTTCCTCAATAGTTTCCTGGAATATTATATTTGTGGCTGGCTCTGACTTGATGCTAATTGTGCTTTTTGTTTCCTCAAAATGCAGTGACTTACTATTGCTCTATTTAGAATTGTAAGTTTCAAATCTATAAATAAAAAATTTAAATAAATAATTTTACAGGAAGCTAATTCCGATTATAAATGCAGGCTAATGACTTACACAGAAAAAAAAAAAAGACATTATTTGGAATGGCCACAATTCTGTTGCTTACCAACAGAATAGCATTATATAGTATTACATACAGTTCTTAATTGTTTTAAAAACAGGTATTATTGATTATTGAGTAAGAGTGCTTGAATTAGTGCATATTGATTTAGGGTTTATGATATAAAAATCTTATAAAACTACATTGATTTGATTTGTCATGTCTTAACATCAAAATATTTTAATACTGCTATTTTTTCCATTACTTCAGCACATGCTTTCATTGGGGAGGGATCCCCATGGTTTTCAGCACCATCCTCCACTCCCCACAACACTGTGTCAGAGATATTTTCATCTTCAGTGAGAACCAATTGCCTCAAGGTGAGCATTGTGTTCTGGGGATGGGGTGGACTTCCTCACAATGGACCTGGAGCTAGCGAGCTGGGGAGGCAGCCCGCCCAGTGCTGGTGCTGGCACATCTCACGACATCTGCAGAGGAAACACTCACAGACTACACAGATCAAGACTTAGTCTTTGCTTTGCTATTGGTGGTGGGGTTGCTTTCTGGTTTGGGTTTTTGAGATGGGGTCTTACTATGTAGCCCTAGCTGGCCTTGAAGTTGCATAGGACAGAAGAGCCTTTGCCTCCTGAGTGCACCAGGCAAAAAATCTATTCTTATAGCAAATGTTTTAAGGATGAGAAGAGACTAAGTAAGACAAGCTCACTTGCTCAAGATTACAGTTAGCAACTGCCAATGCTAAGACCCAAATTTCTATCAATTTTCCTACCTGTCCAAGTTTTAAGCCCACAAATTTAATGTAACATTAAAACCACCTGCTTTTAATATGAAGCCTAATTCCACATAGGAAATAAAAATTACAAATATTTTCTTCTCATCACCAATAGTTCCTTTAGGGGAAAAAAACCCTGCAAATTAGAAACGAGCGATTTTAGTTTCCTATAGAAATTCTTAAGTAGAAGAATTAACCTCTCCCTCTCTCCAACCAACTACACATTACTACTTCTCAAAAGAATTTGAGGTAGACTACCCAAATCCACCTTTTAAAATCCACCCTCCACAGTGGGAAGGATGCATTCATTTACGCAGAAATTTATCACCGGGCACTGCTCTATGAGAAAAGAAAGTAACAGGCTTTTAACTTCAGTATGTTCACTCTAAAGACAAACTGGACTATACAACTAATGACATCACACAGACAGAATCAGAAAGGCACAAAGTGGTTCTAACCTCAGAGGGATGGCAGGTGAGGAGCTGCTCAAAGAACCTACCTGCTCCCAAGATTCCTCCTATAAGAGCTGAAACCATCTACAGTCCAGGTGTATGATTTATATGGAACATACTGGAAAATAAGGCCACTTTTCATAAATTCCTAGTGGAACACAAATCTATTGATACCTCTATTGATTCATTTTTAATTTGGAAACCATCTATTTCTTTGTTTAATGTTTCCAAACATACAGATTATTACTTGTTAAATGCAGTGCTATAGCATCAGGGACTTTTCTTTCCATTTCAAAGTTGTTATTTCATTGAACGATGTTATAATAGTGCATTGTGTTATCCCAGCACTTGGGAGGCTGGGGAAAAATCCTGAGTTAAAGACCATCCTGGACTACAGAGCAAAACGTACTTTTCTTTTGAGACATCGTCTACTTCCAATCTTCAAGTTCTCCCATACACTATTAGTATCTCTTTATAAACTGTACAATTTGATATCTCTACAAGTGATATTAAATGGTGATTAGGGGAATGAGATAACAAACAGTGGTCTCTGTTCACAGAGTAACTGTGAGGGCACTGCACTGGACTTCCAGAAGAAAGGGCCTATCTTTCCATGATAAAATAACTCTACACTTGTAAAAAAAAAAAGTAAGTATATTAAGAATGCCCACATCCCTTTAACTAGGTTCCTCTAATAGAATACCACACGTATATTAAAATCTTATCACGAACTTTGCCTATGCAATTAAAGACAAAAAAAAACCTTTCTGTAGTCTCCAACTCAATTTGTTTTTCTCTCCTTTTTCCTCATCACAGTCTCCTATAGACAGTGCTGACCTCACAACGTCACAGTCTCCTATGGACAGTGCTGACCTCACCTCATCACAGTCTCCTATAGACAGTGCTGACCTCACCTCATCACAGTCTCCTATAGACAGTGCTGACCTCACCACATCACAGTCTCCTATGGACAGTGCTGACCTCACCTCATCACAGTCTCCTATAGACAGTGCTGACCTCACCTCGTCACAGTCTCCTATGGACAGTGCTGACCTCATCACGTCAGTCTCCTATGGAGAGTGCTGACCTCACCTCATCACAGTCTCCTATGGACAGTACTAACCTCATCACTTGGTGTCTATTAGCCTTCTTGTTCATAAACCTACATCTTCCTGTATACATACTCTGCATCTGAGGACTGTGTTTTTAGAATACTTCATTTCTGTCACCTACTGATGAAGCTCATCTACAATAATCATGATTGCAAAGCATGTCTCACGGTGATACTATTTCCTGAGTTCCTTCATATTTACTAATTATACTTGAGAAAAATATGGTTTTTAAATTATGTCAAATACCAAGATTTAAGAAATTCTTCAGCACAATAAAAATCAAATGTGTTGGACAAAAGTGTTTTGTCTTCAGCACTAATGACTTAACTTCCTGACTGAAGTCGAGAAGTTTCTGTGGCTAATAACATTTGTCAGCAGCTGTGGTGTTTCATGTTATATATAACCGTGGCCCATTTTTTTGTTTTAAGTAATGCTTCATGATGCATATTTAAGGTTTTCCAAATACAGAGTCTTGAGCAATCTATTTTAAAGTAGCTAATACCATAGCACATGAGAGGAAAGCACTCCTCGCTTGGCTCGCCCTACAGATGCAATTTCCTTCCTCATAGGATGGCACTAGCGAGGGAACTAAGAACCCCTCTCCCGGAGCTCTGACTCTCATGGGGGGGGGGGGCTGCAAACTTGAAATAGAACCTTGTTTTAGTTATGCTTTCACAAAGTAAAGCCTGGCCAATCTAATGCTGAAAGACTTCAAAAGCTTATTAATAAAGAGTTCAAAAAACTTCGTTATTAATCAAAACTTTACTGTATTTGTTCATTTAATGCTTTAGTCACACACTGAGGGCAAAGAATGTCAACTGATCATTATGTCAGATTACTAAGTACTATTTCTAAATATTTAGTTACAGAATGATTTTAATAAATCTGGTTTATTCCGAAGTATATTCCAAACATCATATACAAAACTTTGTAATCAAACTTCACTCTTCCTAGGAAAACCTCAGTAAAGGAACATCATCAGTACAGAGCTTGCTACATAACGAATGCTCTCAGATATTTGCTAACAAGTGAGTGATGAATAGTACATATACATTTTCAATACAAATCTGTAGCTTCTTCCACACTAATTCTACCATTGCACATTCAGAAATGTATACATATTATTTCTTAGGAAAAACATTAAAATGACTTAGAATATAAACCAAATGCCATGGAAATATATTCTTCAAGTTTACCATCCCAGGATTACAGTATTTTTGAAAGGGATATCAAGTCATTTTTTCAAGTGATTTATTTTCATAGTACAAGTTGGGTGATAAAAATAGATGAGAAAACAAGAAGCTCCACTCATATTTCTAATCTTACAAATTACTATCATGATAAGGTCTAGAAACTATATCAGGATTACTGCCATAGGATTTATGACAACTTCATTTTTGTTCTATATATTTTCTAAATGCACTATTGGTCTAGAGCATAGCCATGAGAATGATTTTACTTAAGAACCTCAAGTAATGAATAAATTGTGGAGGTCTTTTTCTGACATGTGTCTAGCAAGTTTACAATATGCTAATCTGTACTTGTATATTCTTTGAAAATAAAAATTACTTAAATATAGAACATTGTTAGTCCATGCTTTGACACATTGCTTTCTGTTGCTGGAATGTATTTTGGGGTAGAGTGGAAGGAAGAAAATTGGTAGGCAAAGGTAGATCTCCACAGTAAGCAGCTTCCTAATTCCTCAGATACCAATGGCCAGAGGATGATTCTAACCAGCAGGGGGAGACGCGAAGAAGAGTAGGAAGACAAAGAAGAGGCGACAGGCAAGAAAAGCAGTTATAATTCTAGCTGGGAACACGGAAGTCGTTAAAGGAAGTCTACTGTATAATTATATTTGAAAATTGAGCAAGATGCCCAGAGGCTGACTTGCAGCTGTCAGGAACTGGAAGCTCTTCTTCTGTTCATGCATCTCTCACTTCCAGTGTCCATGTTCCTTCAACTGGCACTTAAAAGGAGAGACCTCCTAAGGATACAAGCATCAATTTCAACCAAGGAACTTCACTGTCAGCTTCCTTTGCGGGCTGAGCTCTCCTTTGTTTCCTCTTCCCCACAAAACTACTGTCTAGATGCAATTCTGACTATTGACTATGATCATCGGCTATCATATACAATTCTAACCTCAGGTTCCTTACGACAAAACTCTTCACTTACCCTGAAACCTGGTCTTGAAACTTCTTTACCTCTCCCACTCCACTGCTCTCCTGTCCAAACATCCCATCACCATCTCAGCCAAGCTGGCAACTCAAGGGTTACCTTTGCTCCTTCCCCTTCTTGACTCATTCAATCCATAAATCCCATTAACTTTTCTTGAAAATTCTAGCACTCATCAATGCAGGATATATTGAACTCAATAACCCTCAATCTCACAGAATGTGACTTTATTTGGAAATAAGGGTTTCTAGCAAGGTACTCAAGGGAAGATGAGGTCATTAGAGGTCCTTATAAAATGGGAAAATGTGGACATAGACACACAGGAAATTGAGGGCGTGTGTGGCTGAAGTGCTGCATTCATCATCTCCAAGTGGGGAAGCCAAGGACCATCCACGAGCAGCAGCACAAGCTGGAAGGGTTCCGCACAGAGCAGTCTTCAGACAACATTCTGGTTTTGACTGTAGCCTTGGAAAACTGACATAAATTTCTATTCTAGTTGTTAGTGCTGCGTTACAGCAGCCATAGTCCATTCATGTTGCTTTAACAGAAGACTACAGGGTAGGCAATTTAGAACAATAGAAATCTAACAACTGGGTCATGGTTCTATAGGCTGGAAAATCCAAGAGCACAGTACCAGGATCTGGTAAGCCCCATCCTTCCGCCTCACTCCCCTGTGGAAGGAAAGAAGGGAGAAATCATATGCACATGGAAACGAGGCCAAACTCAGCCTGTTTTCAGAACCCATTCCCACAAACAGCATTGATGGCTCATGATCTAGTTAGCTCTTCCAGGTCCATCAGAGATCTGACATCAAGCCCTCATGTGAACAGATCTGCACACAGTGAGGAGGAAAGCCCTTGGGTATCTATCTGAGAGGGTCCTCAGGTAACAGGAAGAGCAAGTGCAGATACCTGAGGCAAAAGACACTAGCAGACAACCAGCAAGCCAGGCTTCCATGATGGCAAAGAAAAAGATAGTGAGTTCGGCTGAGGTCTTAGAGGCCAATGGCATATGGTGTAAAGTCCACCGCATGCTTAGAGCATGATAAATGAAAAAGGAACACAAGTGGTATTTCTGAGTAGCTTAATCTGGTGTTGATTTAAAATAACCACTTTGCTCCGAGACATAGAACAAACTTGTAAAGGAAGCTAGTGAAAAAGGGAGCTCAGCCAAAACTATCCCCATAGTCCAGGTGAGAGATGATGGTGACTTGGAATGGGGTGGTATGCTATTAACTGCATTCCAGCAATGATGGAGGTGAGTGTATACACATGTTTATTGATATGTTCATTATCAAATAAGACATTTGTAGTTTGTCAGTTTAATAAATATCAGCAACTACATAATAAAGCAACAAATGTTAATGCGTAAACATGATTTTTAAAACCTCTTTCCAACCACAAAAAAAGTTCACAAAGAAGAGAAAGAAAACACTAAGCTAAATGAATTTCTTCAGATTCAAAAAACAAAAACAAAAGCAAAACAAACAAACAAAAAACAAGGCTGGAGATGGTTCAGCAGTTGAAGGTGCTTGCATGCAGGCCCTGCTGGCCTGGAATCAATCCCCTAGTACCCAAGTGAAGCCAGATGCACACCATGCACAATGTGGCACATGCATCTGGAGTTCACAGTGTCAAGAAGCCCTGGTGTGCTCTCCTCTCTCTCCCTCCTCCCTCTCCCTCCTTCCTCCCTCCCTCCCTCCCCTCTCCCTCCCTCTCTCTCTCTCTCTCTCAAATAAACACAAGGGCCAGGTGTGGTGACACACGCCTTTAATCCCAGCACTTGGGAGGCAGAGGTAGGAAGATTGCCGTGAGTTCAAGGCCACCCTGAGACTACATAGTGAATTCCAGGTCAGCCTGGACTAGAGTGAGACCCTACCTCAAAAAAAACAAAAATAAATAAATAAACACAAGGAAAAGAGGAAGAAAAGCCATAGCTTTTAATTTATTGTCATCCTTCTAAGGAAGGGCTTTCAGTTGGTGACTTTGTGTGTATAAGTACCACCATGCCTAGAGCTAAAATTGCTAAAGGGATTTTCTTTCTTTCTTTCTTTCTTTCTTTCTTTCTTTCTTTCTTTCTTTCTTTCTTTCTTTCTTTCTTTCTGAGAAATCATGTTAATGCATGCTATCTACTACTGCTATTCTGGTGACTTGTGATTTCACAAGTACTTCTGCAGCTGCTTTGAAGCTGTATTATACAAGGCAACTCCAACTTCTGACTAAAGAAGTATTCCAATTTTATATTGTCTTCATGTGTGCAAATCCTGTTTTACTAATCTGGAGTACTCAGTTCACTCATTCATTAGCAATTGAAACCTAAGGCATGGCATTAGCAATTTAAACATGCAACATTATTACGATTGGGATCACTGTATGTAATTTTCCTAATAAAGAAATCAGGAATTCTATGTCTCAATCTCTGTGTGTATATGAGGTTATGATGTGTGGGAAGGGTGTGTCATAGAGCACATGTGTAGGTCACAGGACAACCTCAGGTATGTTCTTACCTATTATCCTGTTTGAGACAGGGTCTCTTGCTGTTTGTCACTGCATACACCAGGCTAGCTGGCCCACAAGCTTCCAGAGAGTTTCCTGTCTGTGCCCCATCTTGCTACAGGTGTGCTGCGATTGCAGGTACCACTGTGTGTGGCATTACAGGAGCCGGGGAGAGCCAAACTCAGGTCCTCACACCTGACTGATAGCAAGTACTCTACTCACTGAACTACCAAAATCAAGGATTTTTTAAATCTTCCTTCTTTAAAACTTAATTGGATAAAGTTCTTATGCAACTGTTATTCTTAAAAGGAAAAATGAGCTCACCTTTCAAAAACAGAAGAAAATGAGTTTAAGAATAGGAAAAAAAGTTTGAGAGAATGGCTCAATGATTAAGGCACTTGCCTGCAAAGCCTTATGACCTGAGTTTGATTCCCCAATACCCATGTAAGCCAAATGTACAAAGTGGCACATGTGTCTAGAGTTCATTTGCAGTGGCTAGAGGCTCTGGTTTGTTCTCTCTCTCTCTCTCTCTCTCTCTCTCTCTCTCTCTCTCTCTCTCTCATCTCTAGCTGTTTCTCCTTGCTTGAAAATAAATAAATAATTTAAAAGAATGCTTATACATAAGTATATAGCTTTACTATCAATGAGCATCCCAGAATATACCTATTTTCACCCTGGGTACCAAACCCAATATTTTAACTGTCAATCCGTCCAGCTACCAAAATCTCAGCACTAATCTATAGAATAAATTCTGAGATAACCCTGAACAATACTAGATAATTACCTATCAGATCACCTTGGGGTGGGGGTGAAGGACTACGGAGAATGTGAACCTCCAGGAGTGATGGTGCTAGAGTCAGAGGTGTTTTCCTAGTCAGCACACTGGCAACAGAGTGATACTAATGTGTGGTAGCCACTTTCTTGTTGCTGGGAGAAACCACCAGACCAAAAGCATCTGATGAGAGGAAAGACTTTGTTTCATCCTGGGAAGGAATGATGGCAGAGGGTGGGCATCACATCTTGCCACAGCAGCTGGCAGAGAAGCAGCAACACTGGGCGGAGCAAACGGTAAGCTGGGCTACAACACCTCAAAGCCCACCCCAGCAAGGCTCCACCTCCCAAACTGCCACCTGCAGGGGACCAGCACTCTACAGGAACAGCTCACTCAAATCACCACATAGCTGGAGAGGTATGAGCTGCAATTTGTTCTTCAGAAATAGTTAAGTTACATTATAAAAACTATGTCAGCCTATGACCTCACAGCGATGATTGCATTTTCTAAATTGCTAACATAAACAAATTCATATCTGGGACTTTGCCCATTAATTTACACCTTGTCCATAAAAACTTGAAATTTTCCTCCATTCCAGCTATTGGGTGCAGGATGGGTGTTCATATCAGACATGTATAGATAGCTCAGAAGGTCAGGAGAGCTTTGTTCCAGAACAAAACCAAGCCAGTGTAAATGTAAGCAAAGACAAAGGTCATGGTCCCCTTGGCTCTGGTGAAAGCCTCAAGATAAGAATAAAACAGGGAGAGAGCTATCAGACCTGTGGAAATGTCTTCTCATGAGGGAAAAGGAAAATTTCCTGAACCAGTAAGGTTTACCTGTCCTTTTGAAATAAGAGGACCCAAAAACCAAAGACTTGACCTGAATGTACTGAAAACCACTCAGAATACATTCAAGGCCAACACACACATTTCCTAGTATATCCAGAAAAAGGAAAAGTGGATTTAGGAACTAAAAGCCTTTGTAAGTCTGGCTTATTCTTTAAAAAAATACCTATTTGAGAGAGAGAGCGAGAATGGGTATGCCAGAGCCTCCTACTATTGCAAACAAACTACAGATGTGTACACCACTTTGTGCATCTGGCTCTATATGGGTACTGGGGAATCAAACTCGGGCCAACAGGCTTTGCAAGCAAGCACCTTTAACCACTTAGCCATCTCTCCAGCCCAAGTCTGACTCAAGTAGAAGACTTTCTATTCTCATTTGTCTTCTTATCCACGTTTCTAATAAACTTATCACCCCTACTTTCTCTATCTGTACTAAGGATAAATATATGTTTTTTTAAATCAACACTAGAACTGGGGAGATGACTCAGTAGATAAAGCACTTGACATAAGTGTGAGTTCGAATCCCTAGGCTCCACTGAAAAGCTGGAAGTCACGTAACCCTGCACTGTAATTACAGTACAGCGACAGTAAGACGGGAGGGCAGAGGCAGGAGCATTTCCCAGCTAGCCTGGTAAGTGCAACAATGACCAGCAAGAGACCCTGGCTCCAAACAAGGTGGATGAATAGTGAGGACCGACACCTGACCACACATGCATTGTGGCACTCACACATGTACAGTATACACACCCAAAAATAAAAATAAATAAATAAGCATATCATGTGGAAATATCCATATTAAAGGTCAAAATGATATCTATCAAGACACTCAAATTTCAAGTAAACACATTTAAAAATAAAACGGCTTCCTTCAACAGTTCTTCAGTATTTTTTATAGATGTGTTCTTAAACTAGTAAAAACCCTATATGTTGGGAAGTAAAGCTGCATAAAATAAGGACAAAGATATATAATATCAAGTTCTCTCTCTCTTTCTCTCTCTCTCTCTCTCTCTCTCTCTCTCTCTCTCTCACACACACACACACACACACACACACACACAATACACAGCCAACTGATGGACTCTAGCACTGTATCTTATCATTGTAAATGAAAAAGGTACAGTCTGTCAACAATCAAGGCCAGAAAAAAAAAACAGCTTAATCAAAATGACAAATATTTTCAGGTTTTGAAACATAAGTCATCTTGACATTTAGAATGTAGAAAGGAATATGATACTTTATTTATTTATTTTTTTGGTGCTATGATCATTCCACAACAAAGTTAAGGCTTTTCCATTCAAAGAAAGCCAAAAAAATAATATCTAAAATCACAAAGTTTGTTTAAATAACCATGTGACATGGCAATTCAATGAATAAATTTATAGCCATGTACAAATAGTACCACTATTCAAAAGATATGCAGTTCTCAAATGGATCAACTGTACTATATACACAATGCCTTATTCAGCCATAAAGCGAAGTACTAAGTAATACTAAAATGAGAAACCTTAAACATGATATGTTAAATAAAAGAAGCCAGACATAAAGGTGACTCTCAGGACAGGTAAATCCATACAGTGAGAACAAGAATGCTAAAGGGGAGTGGGTAGCAAGTGGGCACAAGTCCTCTTTTGAGGTAATGAAAATGTTTTAGCAATAAACAGAAATGGCAAATTGTAGGTATGTGGGTGTACCTGATGCCACTGAATTGTTAATTTTGTTACATGCATCTCACCTGAATGAAAAGATCACTAATGAAATGAAACAAAGCTGTCATGGACCACTGATACAACCTGCTGAGCGCACAGAGGAAACAACTCAGTGTTGCTGTCCTCACTGGCTAACTTCGACACTCAATCTGATCATGAAAAAACATTAAATAAGCCTAAATTTAGAGATATCCCACAACATAGCCAGCCAGTCCTCTCCAAAAGTCTCAACATCATGAAGGAAAGACTGAAGAACTGCACTTCTGGGAGACTGAAAGAGCATGGTAACTACAGGCCACACAAGGCTCCTACACTGGATCTTGAAACAGAAATAAAACCGTAATTGAGTCATAAGAGCAGTAACATTTTAATCTCTTGGTTTTGAAAATTATACCATCGCCATGTGAGTGCTTTGTTACAGCACCCCTAGGAAACTAACCTGGTCCCTATGTAATGAAGGACACTGTACTACACTCCTACCACAGCCTTCCCCGGGAACAGCATGAAGAGCAAATGCTCTATACCAGACTGAGAAAAGCCATCCTACTGGAAGGAAGGAACCTTTAGCAAGAACAGGAACCTGGGAAGGTCGACCACTGAAAGGGTTTGGGTATACATACTCTAGAGCAGGTGCATTCATGTGCCCACGTGGAAATGAGGCCTATTAGATACAGAGAGAAAGAAATATAATATGCCTTGTGTTTCTTTAATTCCTTAAATTTATTCTGCTAGCAACTTACCAAGCTGTTCAATTACAGTTTGAAACTACCTCCAAAGCTGGGTGTGGTGGTGGCACATGCCTTTAGTCCCAGCACAGGGGAGGCAGAGGTAGGAGAATCACCATGAGTTTGAGACCACTCTGAGACTACATAGTGAATTCCAGGTCAGCCTGGGCTAGAGTGAGATCCTACCTCCAAAAACCAAAAGGAAGGAAGGAAGGAAGGAAGGGAGGGAGGGAGGGAGG
>PVHP010047516.1:0-12881 GCA_004024765.1 Zapus hudsonius
GTTTTATGTGTGTATTAGGGAATTGAACCCATGGTGACAGGCTTTGCAAACAAGAGCCTTTAGCCCCTGAGCCCGATAGAGTATTCTTGAATTTTGTGTGGTGACCCCTAGAGATTTTAGACCTGCATCATGAATATTTGACTTTGCACCTTCAAGATTTTCAACTTTAAAAATCTAGTTTGAAGATGTATTGCTAATGTGTTTGGTACCTTTCCAAAGGGAGACATCTATAGAAGGAGCACCTGCTCACTCCCCTGTGTTCTTTGTTGAGAAAGTAACACCATGAACTAAATTCAGCCTTTGTACCCAGGGTTCTTAGATGCACTCATATCTTAAATGAAAGTGATTTTTTACTGGAAATTTAAAGATATATCTGATGTGTACTAAAATATAGGTCATGAATTTTTCACCATATCAAGTTGTAAGAATAAAAGATTCTGAAAATCTATACAACATTTAAATGAACAAGAAATTGGAGAGGATAAACCACACATTTATGAATGTTGATTTATACTTTGAATGATCATAGGGTGAGTTTCAAAAACAAATACAAATCATGTGGATTCCTCTGATGTTCTGGGAAAAAAGGTTTCTTCACAAATATTTCACAGAATAGTTGTGATATGAGCAAAACTAAGAATAATAATACAAAATGGTCATGATTTAGACAGTTTACAAAATCAGTGTTACATGCTCATTTTCTTTTCATTTACCAATGAGTGATGTAGATGTCTTAGTATTGTTAGTTCAAGACATAGATGAATTTGTGCAAATATCTTATTTGTCACAACCTGATGACAGAGGTATGCCAGACTTTAAGGAGAAGAATTTAAATATGAAAGAAAAATTTAAGTAGAAAGCAAAAGAAGTTATGCTAAGGGAAAAAAAAACAAGGTTGAACAATTTGCCTTACAGTCTATCAATATGCTTTGCAAAGATACAGTAACAAATGCAATATTTCGTGGGCTCAGCCATGATCAACCATCAAAAGAAAAATTACGGAGCTGACAAGCAGAGCTACTGCTGTTTTGACCTTGAAGTACAGAATGTTTTTATCAAGTGAGGGAGAAAGGGTACTAGAATTCCTAGGGGCTTGTGGGTGTTTTAGTTTGTTTGCTTGTTGTGCTTTGAGAAAAGTTCTTGCTGTGCAGCCCTTGTTGGCCTTAAACTTGCAATTCTCCTGTTTCAACCTTCCATGTAATTGGGATTACAAATATTCACAATCACTCCAGGATGTGTAATGTCAGTTTTTTTCTATGTGAAAAATCCTTTGTAGAGATTGGATTCAGACTGGCAAACTTACTCACTGGTGGAGTGTTTCTTTGCATGTACCATGGCTTGGTTTTGATTCCCAGCACTGACAAAAAGACTTGCATGCAAATAAAACATTAAATATATTCCAGGTTGTTAATTATCATGAAATTGAAGATGCTTGTAAATGTTTTAGAAGAAATTTCCTCATAGAACCTTTTGCCATTAAATGTCTTCTTTTCTAATAAACCTAATCATTATTTCCAAATAGCTTTTACTTGAATGATATGCTCTGATACTCTACCCATTGAACATCATCATACATATTTTCATAATAAACTATGTTTTTCTTTTGTGTTTGAAACTATAGATTTCTAATTGGTTTTGCATCATATTAATCTCCTTTCATGTTAAAATCCTTATTTTATTTCTTAGTGTTATACATAATTTAAGAATTTGCATATATATTTTTGAAATTTCCAAAACTCAACATAATAACATTACTTTAAATTTTATTACTTTTCATATTTTCCATGTCTTCTGGTGTTATATTATTTGATTGTTACCTTGTTGATTTTGATGTTGGCCCTTTCCCTAGAACTATTAGTTTACATGTCTTACATGTGACTGGTAGTCTTTTTTCTCACTCAATGCCTATCTCAGCCCAGTAATCCCAGCATTCTTACCAAAAAGAGAATTTGGCCTAGGAGAGTCGGCTCAGTGGATAAAGCCATGGCAAGCCATGGAAGCATGAGAACCTGAATTTGGTTTCCTTGCATGGATGAGAAATCAGACAGTAGGTGTTTGCAATCTCAGTGCACCTACAGTGGGAAGAGAGGCAGAGACAGGAGAATCCCCCAGAAAACTCCAGGGAAACTAACCTGGCAGACACAGTGGTGAACAGGGGAGATGCTACTTCAAAAGAATGTCAAAGGAAAGCACCGATATCTGAGGTCGTCCTTTGACCTCCACACTTGGCATATGCCCACAGTCACACACATGGACATGCGTATACACATGTACACAGAGAGAGAGAGAGAGAGACAGAGACAGAGACAGAGAGAGGTATTTTGATTAGACAGTATTTTAAAACAATACTAGTCCTTCCAGTAAATGAACTAGAGTAGTACCAAATATATACTGACTTCCCTTTTTTATATCACAGGTCCAATCTTATGTTTCCTTTCTTTTGTAAAAACTTATGGTTCTTAATGTAAATGTATATGCCCAAACAATAAATCATTTAGATTTTCTTTCATTTGAGAACTGCACATAAAATAATTATGTGGCATATTTTTCCAAGGCTTCTCTTTCATGCAATATCTGATTCCTAGGTTTTTGCCATTTGATGTCACTGCCTCTCTTCCTCCATCACCGAGGATCCCATTAAACTACCATGGCATGCTTTCCCGTCTGAGGACATGCATATATCAGGTCCAGTATTTTTGCTATTGTTTGTATTCTTATGTATGACAGTTATTATCACACAGAGGAGTTTTTTCATGGATTTGCTAACTTGTGTAAAATGTGAAATTTCAGCATTAAAAGAAAGTGCTAGATTTGTTTCCAAAGTAATTGTCCCAAGTTAAAATCCCTTCAGCAATGAATTGCTCATCCTGCTCTGCTGTGGCCTTTCTAACAACTGGCACTGGCAGACTTCATTTAGAAAATTTTATTATAAAATCCCAACTTTATTGAGATATGGAATTGCATTTTATGACTTAATGAGGAGGATAGGATTTTAACAAAATAGTTTTTTTCTTGCCCAGTGTGATTCCTATTCTTTTAAATATGATGACTTATTTATTGCATTTGTTCTCGTTATTTATTTTGAATTAAAAAATATTTGATACTAATCCTCCTATTTTTTTCTTTTATTATATCTTTATTATGAATAGGTATATACTTTATATGAGCAAATCTTGTAGGTGTCCCCATTTCTTTCCTCTCTGCCCCCTACCCACTGGGGTACTTCCTAGTTGCGCATACTGGATCTGTCCATAGGGTAGGGGGTTATTCCCTGCACCAGAGGGAGACAGTTTTTCTTTCTTTTTTTTTCTTCCCCCTTTGTGAATTGTTGCTGAGGGGGCAATGTCTTTGGATATTCTCCCCCACTATGGCTCTTACAATCTTTCCACCCCCTCTTCTGCTCAGTTCTCTGAATCATGGTGGGTGAGTTTTGAGTCTGCTTTATTGCTGAGATCTTAAATTACATGATTGAGATAAATCTTTTCTGGATTTAAAGTGCTTTTACTTTCTTTAAAGTTAAGTGATGAACAGAATTCCTTAATATTAAATTCATCCATGTGTTATTTTGATAATCCAGATAATATCAAATAGTCCAAAACAAGCAAAAGTAGTTAAATAAAAAGTCATAAAAATAATTCTCTGTGTCAATCAGCAACCCTGCTTCAACAGCAGCAAAGCAGGAATCTAAAAAAATTATATTTTCTCTCTGTGCACAAGCGATGGATGCCCGTCTACTGCGCCACGATCTGCTGCTGCCAGAACCGCCGGGTCGAGGCAGAAGGACCAGAAGCTGAGCTTCTACCCGAGATGCAGATTGATATTGCGGAGGGAAACAATGGAATTCATGGTCTGTTTATAGTTTCCTCTACATGACAAAGAAAGACTTGAGAAATGGTTAAAGAATTGGAAACGAGATTCTTGGGTTCCCAGTAAATATCAGTTCCTTTGTAGTGACCATTTTACACCCGACTCTCTCGACATCAGATGGGGTATCCGTTATTTAAAGCAAACCGCAATTCCAACAGTATTTTCTTTGCCAGAAGACTGTCAGGGAAAAGACACTTCTAAAAAAAAAGTCTCAGAAGAAGAAATTGGGAGATGGGAGAGAAATATGCCTAAAAACTTAGTCTGAGGAATCAATTTTATCAAATGAAGTGAAGAAAACTACAGAAAACATACATGTACTCCCTCAGGATGTGAAATTACTTGATTCACCTTCCATGGTAAAACTACCAACAGCAAAACCAGGAATGACACAAAATAACACGTTTACTCCAAATTTAGTCAAGCACTACTCTGAAAATCCAGAATCTGCCTCGCAAGAAGCGTCAATACACCAGGATGTACGAACAAGTGGTTTTTTTCACATCTTCGATGAATCTCAGTTCAACAACTATTACTTTGATTACTAGTCATCTTGCTCACCCAAACTTTATAAATAATTCTGTGGAAATTATGTCAGCACAGAAAAATCCATTCTTATTCAGCAAACTGAAGAATTAAACATAAATCAAGAATCTGTTATTGCCATTTTTGTACCCACAGAAAATTCTAAGCCTCAATTAATCCTTTCATCCCAACCCCCAAAAAAACCATGGCAATGGAAGACACAGACCCCAAAGACTCCTGTAAGGATGTAGACCATGAGGCAGAAGCTTTACACATTGAACATTCTTACTGCAGACAAGACGTAAACAGGGAGCATCTTTGGCAGAAGGTCTCTAAGCTCCATTCAAAGATCATGCTTCTTGAGCTGCAAGAGCAGCAGACTCTAGGAAGACTGAAATTTCTGGAAGCTCTTGTAAGCCGGCTAAAACAGGAGAACTGGCTGTCTGAAGACAATGTCAACATTATAGAAAACCATTTCACAACATATGAAGTCGCAATGATACAGAGGTTGTAAGGCTACAGTTTTACTTATACTTTTTCCAGCTAAACCAAATTGCATCAAGTACTTTTTTTCCTGTGGATAAAGTTCTTAAGCTATGAAACTGCTCTAATGTTACTTAATTGCATCCTATTGTAATGTTTATTGTAAAAAGAAAAAAAAACTAAGACTTGGACTGAAGAAAAAGTTTTTTACTTGATAGATTTCCAAATTATAATTCAAACAGTAAGATTTACTTATAAAATGAGAAAAATATATGATTAAAACAGCCCAGACTGGAAAAAAAAGGAAAAAAAAAAGAGATTTAATATTCTGAGACTATGCAGAATAACCAAAATGTAGCAAATGAACACACAGGGTGACGAGGTATTGAATGTATCATGTTATCTGGTGGCTGAATTGTGGTCCATGAGTCAGTAGTGTTTGCCTCACCAGGGATCTTGTTAAGATTTCAGATACTCAGTTCACACCCTATACTATCTGAATCAGGATTTATCTTTTAGTTTTTTTAAAAGATCCCCACATGACTTATATTCTCATTAAAATTCAAAAACTTTAGTCAAACATCCTCTCATCCTCTTTTTGAGATGAAAATGCTTTGTAATTTAGTTGGAAATGAACCTAAAAAGATTTTCAAAACAAATTGGTCACTGTTAAAGGCCTACATATATATGTTCCCCTAGATAAGTATGCACAAAAATGTTTTATCCTCTGAAGTAAGTTACATATAGATATATGTAAGGTAATAATGTTTTTGACCAGATATAAAGTTACATATATAGACTGTACAACAGCATTTTTAGACTTTTTTTTAAATGCAGGACAACAATTTATCAGTAGAAAATATTTTGGCTGAAAGAATTATTGGTGATATTTACCATTATCTTTTATGGACAAATTTTGAACACAATTTCCATAAAGTCTAATGAATGGGAAAATTTATAAATAACAATACTGGGAGGAGCCAAGTAGACATGAAACTGAATGATGGTGTGTGGTGCTGGTGGTTGGCCTCTGTGTGTCTCACCCAATGTGTCTCACACACACTTTGTCCTTCAATGCTCACTACAACCTAATAACAGTCCTGGCTCATTCTCTGTAAGGTTTACTTACTGACTTTTTCCTTCCATGCTTCCTCTGGGAGACACTTCCCACTCTTTTCCTAACAAGAGACCTTATGTTCCATACATAGTTCCAAAATGCTACAAAAACCTAATTAATACCCTTCCAGAGAGTTCTGCTTTTAGTACATGATACCTCAGGCATGAATTCTAGTTTGGGTGCTATGCTTGAAAGAGATTGTGTACTAAAAAGAAAAAAATGAAACTTTAGTAGCAATATTTATAACCAATTTTCAGGAAAAAAAACTGAAATTTGTAAAATAAATGAGAGTGAGTAGGTCCTATTTGGATCTGCAGAATGCAGCCTACTTGCTATTAAGAACAACATTTTTTATGGTCTTAAGGTTGGTCATAAATTCCTAATCCTCCTGCTTCCTCCTCCTTCCAAGATCCAGATATGGTAGTTTAAATGTGAAAGATGCCTCATAGCTTCATGTGTTTGTGATTAAACCTTAGAGTCAATCCCCAGCTGGTGGCAATTTGGGAGGTGGAGCCTTACAGTAGGAGGTGTGTCACTTGTAGTGGGGCTTGGGCCAAGTTTTTCAAGTTCTTCTTTCCAGAGCTAGTTCATGCTGCCTGCCAACTCCAAGATTCTGTGGCAAGATGTGATGCCCAGCCTCTGCTCTGCCATGCTTTCTTCACCATGGTAGAAACTTTTCCCTGAGACTGAAACCTGAATTAAGCCACTTCCTTCCAATACTGTGACCAGAGAAGTGTTCATTATCTTTTATGCAGGGGTTGCTAGGCAACCACTGTACCACTGACCTATGTGACTGGCCCAACTTTTAAAAAGTGTCCCTATATTCTTGACTAGGCAGTCTCACACCTCACATCTCGTTATCAATCCAAGGACTCTTGTTCCCTTCTGGTTTTAACTCATGCAACTATAGTAGATGCTGTGTGCCTTGATTTATGAGGTTTTCAAGAAAATGTGAATTTTGTTGAATTGTGGGGATGGCAACAAGTATTACCTAAACACATCAGGAAAAGAAGTCAGAACAATTCTGTAAGCATTTCAATCTTCAAGAGCTTTTTCCCTCCTTAAATAATTGACAAGTACTTTCATACCAGACAGGCTTTTTGGCCTTTTGCAGAACTAATAAAGATGAATGAAGAGTGTGTGGGCAGAGTAAAGCAGAGAAACGGGCAGATAAGAAAACAAAGACACATTTCAGAGCTCATATAACAAGTCTTTCTGTGGCAAGAAAGAAACAGTCATAAAAATATAGGAGACATAAAACAGCAAACGCACAAACTTTTTAACATCATTTGTCTGTGGCAAGGATAAATGATGGCTAATACTTGCCAACAATATTTTATAATCAGAATGTACAAGTATGCCAAAAGCTCATTATTATTAAATCTCTATGTTAAAGCTGTTGACTACTTAATCAGGGTTACCACAGTGAAGTCCAACATTTCTTCTTACCATGCAAGAAGTTATATTGAGTAACATGTTTTCATAAACAGGTTTCATTGGTACTGATGTCATTTTTAAGACCAGATTTGGAAAGAAGCGTATTTGGAAAAATCAATCTAAAGAAAAATTCTGCAGCTCTTCTCATAATCATCTAAAATATTACTTTGAAATATCATTAATATTTACACCAACATAGCTCTAGATACATATATGCACTTTTGATTTAATTGTAAATATCCTATACAAGTTTTATTTTCTTAAGAAAATAACAGACATGACTTCAGGTTGATTACAAAACTATTTATCCTCATTTTTTAGTACTTGCATATATTTTACTGTATAATCATGCATTCTTTAATATCTCAAATGTTTTATATTAATGTTGTTTGCTGCCTTATAGTTTTATGGGCAAGCATGCATTTGAACAAGCATATATTTAGTACATGAGTACACATATCAGTTAATAATCTGTTATTATATTTTCATAGGAAATTCCTAAAATCATAATTGATTTTTCAGAATATCCACATTATAAAAGCCAATCTATATATTCTATTTCATCACCCCAAAACAGTTTAGCAAATTAGATTGCATTGAACATTGAATTATAGACTAAAACATTTGATATCAACATACATTTAAACTTTTAATCTGAGAGAAGATATTATTACTTGAATTCATCCTGTTGAGGTTGAAAAATATACTATATTTTTGTTACATTTTTTGTGTGGATGACTATACATTTTTGATGGGAGAAATGGGTTTATTTTGGCTTACAGACTCGAGGGGAAAAGAACAACATGAGTAGAGGGTGGACATCACCTCCTAACCAACATCAGGTGGACAACAGCAGCAGGAGAGTATGCCAAACACTAGCAAGGGGAAGCTGGCTAGAACCCCCATAAGCCCACTTCCCAGTGACACAGCTCCAACAAAGGTTCAATACCCATACTGCCATCAGCTGGGGATCAGGCATTCAGAACACATTTGTTTGTGGAAGACACCTGGATCAAACCATCAAAATCCACTCCTGGCCCCCACAAACTAATAATCATACAGGATGTAAAATGAAATGCATTCAGCTCAACTCCAAAAGTCCCTACTTTTTTTTCAACTTAGCCATTAAAAAAAAACATAATGGCTCAGAACATTCATACTACAAAAGATGATATTGGTCTTTAGCAAAGACAGAGTAAACCAATACACAATTTACAACAAACAGGGCAAATACCAAACCCTAATCCCAAGTCTGATAAAAACCAGTGATGGGTCCCTTGGAGTACCAATTCTACCCCTCCAGCTAGGTTACTCACAATCTGGAAAAACTTCATCCAGTGCTGGCAGCTCTCCTTGGCAGCCATCCAATAGTCTTTGTATTTCACTGGATTTCCACTGCAACCTACAGTTCATCCTCATGGCTCCACTGGGGCTCTATGCAGGCCATCCAACAACCATGTTTCACACTGCCCAGAGCCAAAAACCATGTTGCGAATCCAATTACCTCTTATTCCTGCATTTGTTATATTCCACAGTACCAGGTGGACTACTGATTTGTTAATCCAGGGGAAAATAAAACTGACTTTGAAGAACAGGAAACCTCCTTCAGCATTCAGGCCCCTTACTTCAAAAGAGTCCCCTACTTCCTTCTATCCCAATGCAGATCACCTCGCCCAATCACAATGGTTGTAGTCTCTCAAATAATTGCAGTTGAATGGGCAGCAGTTTGGACACAAAGATTCCATTTCTTTCTGTGTCATCTTCGTCTGTTCACACCAGTCCATTTCTCTGCAAATCAACCCTTCACAAGTTCTCAGGACACAGGTAGGCAAAAGGCAGCAAACCTCTCACACAAACTGCCTCTGACACAGTCCCAACAAAGTTCTTACTCGCATAAGCCAAATCTCACAGTTTATATTTCTCACTGCATTCAGGTCTTTCTACTTTGACCCGAATGGTCCCAAAGCTGTACTTAAAGCACTGCAAGGTGTCTCTTGGGCCGAGATTTCATATTTGTCCATACTCCTCCTGCAAATAACTCCAAAAGGTCAAAGCCACAGAAATGGGGTTTTAGCAGCAAAAATCGATCCCACTGTCTGGTACCAAAACTGTTGTAGTCACTCTTCTCTCTTTGCTGCTACCAAGAACCCAACAAAAGCACCTTGTGGAGGAAAGGGTTTATTTTGGATTACAGATTCAAGGACAAGCTCTGTCATTCCTTTCTCTGCTGATGTTGTGGGTCCCAGCAGATGCTGTTTCTTCTGCTGACCGCTGGTGGCTAGTCTGCAGCCAAGTTCGGGAGGGAGTCCGGCATGTATTGACGGCATTGGACAGGCAGAACATGCACTGGAAAGGCAGAACGTGCACTGGACAGGCAGAACGTGGACCAGCGAGAGAACTCTTGGGATACAGCTGCTGTGGGTGGAATGGGCAAATATTGTTTACTGTATGTGGAGAGGTCGTATTTATAGAGAGGAGAAGCCAAGAAAATTTGAGGTAGGGCCATAGCAAAGGGATTGGTTGGGGCAGGGTGGTCTGTGGATGTCTCACGAGTGGATAGGCAGGGGCTAGTAACCTGTGAATGCCTAATTTGCATAAGTTGAGGGGCTTTCTCAGCCCTGAGTGGCAGGAAGTATGTGATTCTAGACATGATTTCGATGGTGGCAGCTACGGAGAAATTATCACCTGGAACTGTCACCTATTGTCCAGCACTGCTTGGGTGAGAACACAGGGTTCACTGTGGCTTGCCAGGGGGGCCCAGATGTTTAAGATCAAGAGAGGAGTGTGGCAAAGCTCCTTCCAGGTCTCAGTGAAGAGACTTTTTACCAGGGCTTCAGCCTGCCTCAACTTAACCCTATATCCTCTGTGCCTTTAGCAAGGCCTCACAAAGCTCCATGATGGCTGGGAAAATGATGGCATTAGCAGAGGGGTGGACATCACCTCCTGGCCCAAATGATGTGGACAGCAGCAATAGGAGAGTGTGCCAAACACTGGCAAGGGGAAGCTAGCTATAACCTCCAACAATACACCTCCAAAAGGATCCAATACCTAAACTGCCATCAGCTGGGATGGCATTATTTTGAGGGGGACACCTGAATCTAACCATCTCAATGAGTGTTTATTCAATGGCTCTCTTAATGTAGTTCTGACATCATAGTTGGACCATGATGAAAATTTAACATTAAAGGCATCTTTTGGGATTATGATTTATCTATAAATGAAATAAATAGCTCCCTATTGAATCAAGTGATAGTTTCCAAATACTGAAAAACTATTGACTCCATCTTTTTGTGTTATTTTTACAATGTAAAATTTTAACTTATGGCTGGGTGTGATGGTACACACCTTAATCTCAGCATTCTGGAGGCAGAGGTAGGAGGATCATCATGATTTTGAGGCCATCCTGAGATTTTATAATAAAGGGCAGCCTGGAATAGATGTAGAAAAGCAACCCCCAAAATAATAATAAAATTTAATATTTTTGTGTTGCTGTTGAGGGGGACCATGTTTCTGGATATTCTCCTCCATCATGGCTCTTACAATCTTTCTGTCCTGTCTTCCACAAAGTTCCCTGAGTCATGATGGGTGAGTTTTAAGTCTGCTTTATTGTTGAGATCTTTAGAGTCTCTGGATTTCTGCTTTGGACTATTTTGTGCATCCTTGTAGGGATGACCATATTTTAGAAATAATTTTTATTGTGAATAAAATATATCCAAATACTAATTTTCTTACTCATTCTGGAATAAACAATATTCATTCATTATATCAGTTACTGTCTCACTGCTGGAACAAATACTGAATCAGAAGCAGCTTAAGGAATGAAAAGGGTTTTCTGTTATCTAACAGGTTGGCAGAGAAAGCATGGCAGGAGCAGGGAGTGGGCATCACATTAGCGCACCAGAAAGAAGAGGAAGAACAACAGGTAGGCTGGACTATTAAACCTGCAGGTCCCCACCCACCAAGCAACACACTTCTCCAAGCAAGGCTCCACTTCCAAAAGGTTCCACAACCTTCCAAACAAGGCTTCCTACCAACTTAAACTAACCAGGTGTACTTCCTAAATAATGAAGTAATAATTTGTTTTTAAAAAGTCTTCTATTTCAGAGATAACAAATAGGTATAAGAAAAAAATAGAGAAATCTAAATAGTTCTATGTAAATGAACAAGAGTATTTTTGATTTGTCAAGTAAATTCTTGAGAATATAAGGAGCCAAATGGTTCTAAAAAGGCAAATAATAATTTCTTCAGCCTCACTACCAAACAAAGCATTTGCTCTCATGATAAAACACTTGCGTGTCCTTTCAGCTAATTAGTACATCAGAATTCTGATAGCAATAGTTCAGAGAGACGCCAGCATTAAGAACAGAGGGAAACAGACATGCTCACGTGAAAACAATTACTTGGCTTGTAAATAGAATGGGTGCTGTCCCAGCTCAGGTCCCCATGCTTACTCAGCAAGCTTTTTACTAAGCAAGCCATATGTCAGCCTCACCACTTTGTTTGTGTTTTAAGGCCAGGATAGCCTCAAACAAGAAGACTTTTTCTAATGAATATCTTTATTATGAATAAGTATATACATTATATGAGCAAATCTTGTGAAGGTGCCCAAATTTCCCTCCTCTCTGTCCCCTACCCTCTTGGGTCCTTCCTCAGTGTGCATCCTGGATCTGTCCATAGGTTAGGGGGTATGAACTGCACCAGAGGTAGCCAGCTCTTCTTTCTTATTCTCCCCCTCTGTGTTTTGTTGCTGAGGAGGTGAAAACACAAAGAAGACTAGTTTAGCTGGACATGAAAGCCAATACTTGGGAAGGAGATGTAGGAGGATCACCTTGAGGTTAGCCTGGGCTATAGTGAGACCCTTCATCAAAAATAAAAAATAAAAATAAACAAAAAAAGAAAATTTCTCAAGCATGCAAAGGAGAAGTTGCTTAACCACATCAAAGACCAAAGAGATGCAAGTCAGCCTCCAGTGATGTGTTGCTGCCATGAGGGTGTATGCTTATCTTCCAAAGCCAAAAAACAAATAACAAGTGTTGACAGGAAGAGGGAGAAACTGGACCTCTTGTCTACTGTTTCAGGGCATTTAAGCAGTCACGAGAGGAAAAGCAGGGTATCTGACAACTTGGGTGAAGGACAGTGCTGAGGTCTAGCACAAGCTCAAGTTCAAGTGTCTTTTGTCTGATGTAACTGCTATAGAGAAGCCTGGTAAACGTGATGCTGCTGAACAATCATTGAGTTGAACTTTCATAATATTTAACATAGTCTTTCACTTCTGATAAATTTTAAAACTTTTATAAAGGGCATGTGCACTTCTCTGATCAGAATACAAGTGATGTGTTCCTGTGATGGCCTGGGTTTAAAGTTGGTGTGGCTGTTTGAATGAAATGTTCCTGCTACCTCCACCACACACACACACACACACACACACACACACACACACACACACACACACACA
>PVHP010047517.1:0-12869 GCA_004024765.1 Zapus hudsonius
AAAAAAAAAAAAGAAAAGTGTTATTGGGCTGCCCATGATATAGGAAGTAGAAAAAGATGCCTGAGCATCAGTTATTGAGACATTTAAATTATTCAATATAAGGAAAGTATTAATTAAAAAATATATTTTAAAACATGTTTCTTACTAGAAGGTGTACTTTAAACCAAAACTACAAAATCTTATCAAAGCTTAGAGGTATCTGAGTATATAAGCCTTCAATTTTAACTGCAAGAAAACGAACACATCCTTGTTTTCCATCACGAGCAGTTAGGAGGCTTTTGTAGGTGGCAATCCAAGGGGTTTCTACTCTTGATGAATGTTACAACATATTTTGAAAAATTACAAGGTTGCCTGTCCTTGTTCACTTCTCCCCTAACAATCAGTCCAAGTTGCTGGGGTCAAGCTTCAATACTTTTAAAAGTTCTTCAAATAATTCCAAAGCAAATCAGGGCTGAGCATTCTGGAGCCAATGTCCATGGTCACAACCTGAAATTACTGACCTGTAAAAGGTCACATGGCTGGTAGGGGCAAAAAGATAGGACTGCACTCAGGTCTCATGACAATAATCTGGAACTTTTTCCAACATGCATTATTTTTTATTTATTTATTTGCAATCAGAGAGATACAGATACACAGAGATAGAGAGAGAATGGGCATGCCAGGGCCTCCAGCCACTGCAAATGAACTCCAAGATGCATGCACCACTTTGTGCATATGTCTTAGGTAAGTATTTGGGAATCGAACCAGGGTCCTTAGGCTTTGGAGGCAAGTGCCTTAACCACTGAGAAATCCCTCCAGCCCCCAACATGCATTATTATCAGTATCTGTTCTTTATATCTAAACCTTATAAAACAAACAACAGCAGCAAACAAACAAAAAAAGTCAGGCTTTCAACCAGGAATATCAGCATACTTCTGATATGCCAGCACTTGGGATGCTAAGGAAGGAGGGTCACAAATTCAAAGCTAATGTGGGCTACACAGCAAAAAAGACCTGGTCTTTAAGAATTAGACAGTGACAACAAAACAAACAAACAAACAAAATCCCACAAAAAAACCCAAAAATAAAAATAAAGCATATCCTGAGCGGAAGAGGAGGTGGAAAGGAGCCATGGTGGGAGAGAACTCCCAGAAACATTGCCCCCTTCAGTAACATTACACTAAGGCAGGTGGAACTGGGCTGACTCTTAGGCTATCCATAACCCCCTACCCCATGGACTGATCCAGACTGCCCATGGAGGAGGATATCCGGCTGATTGGGGATAGGGAAGAGGGGCATTGGGGAACTGGGGGGTAACAACTCATTATTTGTTCATTAAATGTATCTAGTTATGGATAATAAAAAATAAATTAAAAAAAAAGCATATCCCTCAGCAGTGCACATGCCAGTGAGCACAGAGAAAAGCTGCTTTAGACTACCTCTGTGGATGGCCAAACTATAAAGCAAGACACCTTCCACTGTCCCTCCCTACTTCTACTCTTATTCATGAATTAAAATGTAATGAGGTATATAAGGAAGTTAAAAAATTAATAAGCCAAACAAAAAAATCACCCAATCCATAAATGGACTGATGAGATGAACAGGCACTTCTTAAAAGATGAAGTAGAGATCATCCTTAAACATCAGAGAAATGCACATCAAAACTGCATTGAGATTCCATCTCACTACAGTTAGGATGGCTATCAGTGCAAAACAACAAAAGTACTGGTGAGGATATGGGGAAAGAGGAACTTTATCTGCTGCTGGGAGGAATGTAAATTAATATGCCACTGTGGAAATCAAAACAGTTACTAAAAAAAAAAGCTAAAACTACCATATGATGCAGCTATAGCACCCCTGGAAATGACCCGAAAGAAGCTAAGTCCACATTTCACAGATTATTGACAATAGCCAAGATGTGCAACCAGACTAGTTGGCCACAACAGATGAATATCAATTCAAGGTCTTGATGGACTTTACAGGTCTAGCACCTCCTGTCTTTTCTTCCTTTGGACACTTGAAGTGCTATCTTGATGGCTTGAACACTTTCCATCTGGCCAACTAAATGAGACCTTTCCCAAATCCATCACCTCTGTAAAGATCTACTAAAGCCTTCTAGCTTGTCCTCTCCTTTTTTTTTTTTAACCTCATTGAAGGCTCTGTGTACTATTTGGCTGTGGCTTATTTTTCTTCAAGCTATTTCTTCCAGGTATTTTCAAATGTGAGAACATGTTGCATATTTGTTTATTACCCATCTTCCCTGTCCTCAACAGAATGTCAGGTGCATCATATAAACACTTTATTCATATACAGAATAAAATCTTGATTCCCAAAGCCCTGGCTGGCACATGGTAGATGCTTGATAGAGATTTTGAATAAATGAGTATGTGACAAACCCTGGGATATAAACAAAATGTCAGGCTTCCGTCCCCACAGGATTTGTAACCCTAATGCAGCTAAGCATGAAAGAATCTCACTTGTCAGGGACATCCCGGCCAAGCATGCTGAGAGTACAGAAAGGAACACAGTAGCCTGCTCATCTTGCTGTAATGGATTCTACACACAAATGTTATTTGTCTCATGCCTCCTCTGGTCTCTGTGAAAAAACCTATCCTTGGGTTCTTGATTGCCTGAACCGGCCCTGACTGTGTTCATGTTGGACTCATAAGCTTCTGGGAGCTGTTTGCACATAGTGGGCAGATGGCGCTGCTCTTGGGCTCGGCTCTCCTATGAGCAGGCTCGGGCTGGCTTCTCATCCTCAAAGGTGGCAGTGCTGCCCACCCGACCCCACCTGCCTGTGAAACACTGCACACTCCTCTGCAGCACACGTGTTCTTCAAAATCTCATTAGGCACCAAATATTTTCCAAGCTGTGTTGAGAAGGCACCAGGGCCTTCCCAGAGGGGTGTCTGTAGTCTTGAAAGGTAGGAGGATGAGGAAAAACTGGGTTGTTCAGCAAGTGGGAAACAAAGGACCCACTTTAAACTGGTAAACATTTGTCAAGAATCCAAAAGGACGTTTCACACTAAATGAGAGACCTCTGTGAATCCACGCTGTCTACTTTCTTCATGACATGTAAACTGCAGCTTTGAAGAATTCCTCAGGGCTGGATTAACCAGTGCAAGCAAAGTGTATAATCGGTATTAATCTCCCAGAGTGTCGCCGCAACCGCCTATCAATCTGCATAAATTCGACCACAAAACTTTTGGAAGAAATGCTATTCAAAGCAAATGATGCATCACATTCAAGCAGGCCATCAAGATTGCTAATGGATTTTAATAGCAGCTATTACTGCATAATAGTATTTTCCCAACAGCTGTTTGTTGATACAATTCTTCGTTGACAAGACCTTTATGTCCAATCCCAGGAGATAGCCCACCACTCATTTATAATCATCTGGTTCCACCTACTAACAAATGCTACTTTATTTGCATTTGGAGACTGTGAATGGTTTGCAGATTTGACCCACTCCCACCTCATTCGATGAAACCAACAGCGAATATTACAAGCTAGATTAATTAGTTAATATTTAGATGTACCAACTACTGCCAGAATAATAAACACCGTCAAGTGGCAAATCCAGACAGAAGCTTTTATTGATGGCTTGGCTACTTTCTCAGCACTGCTGGTTGTTACTCCTTTTAAATGAGTAAGAGCCTGAGCTAGGAGACCGAGAAATTTCTGAAATGGAAGGACTCATAAGTTTCTTTACTTTAGACTGACTACTGTTAGAGAGCCAAAGTGAAGAGCTCACTGGTAAGGCAAGTTGTTAAGATGATCAATACTATGCTGAAACCCCAAATTGTGCTCCCTGTGCGAGGGTCAAGAGTACAGCTTTGAGAAGAAGAATGGGTGTGTGAACTAATATAGTCTCCTAAGGAAAGTGGTGAAGGTATAGACCCCTCCCTCGTGCTAGAGATTTCAGGCAGAACCCAGGAATTCACATCTCAACAGTTGCTTCAGAGGATCCTGGATTACATGTTCACATGTTGAGAAATCCAAAGAAAATGGCATTAGTTTATGCATACATTATTTCTCAACAATTCAACTGTTGTACTGAACTTTCATTACTCCAGAAATGTGCATTAAATGCTTAAACAAAACAAACATCATTTGAACATTCATTTTCATGTTTTTTACATTTTTCAGTTTTGTCAATTTAGGAAATTATTTCTTAATTTTTTTATTTCAGTTAATGTTTGCTGTCTATAATCAGGAGACTAAACAATATATAAACTTCAAATATTTTTATTCAAAGCTTACAAAATTACCTCTGAAAGATGTGAAAAAGGGCTGGGGACATGGGTTAGTGGATAAAACACCTCAGTATCCAAGTTTGCCACACATACAAACATGGGCACAAAGATGCCCTCCCACACACACAAAAATTTAAAAAAGTTTAAAAAGTGTTAAGTAAATCTATTTAGTTTTTTAGAAAAACTAAGCATAAAAGAAATAAAAAATATTGCACTAGTAAATGCAGTTCTTTGTAAATCTATAGTTTTTATATTTCTTAATATATAAAACCGTACTCAAACTTTCAGGGCCAAGTATATAGAAAAATAAATTCTGCTAATGAAACTCAGAAGCAGGCATGGCTCTCGCTCTTACCTAGCCGCTGATGGCTTGGCTTTTAGAGGAAGCGCATGTTTAATAGTCTGGGAGATGTGCAGGCTTCCCTGCTGAGTGCTGCGGAGTTGTGGGGTAGAGTGGCAATATCCAAGGGGAAGGATTGCCCTGTGCCATCAGGGAGTGTGGCAAGGATGCAGGCATTTCAAAGCCATAGAACTACACCACATTGCCTCCCCTAAGCCTCACCACGATGTGGATGGGTGGGCATCATTTCTCTCATTTTATACAGGGGAAGACTGTGAACTCAAAGTCAAGGCACATCCTCCTGGATTCTATACTCACCTTCCCCAGGTACAGGTCAGGGCAATGCAGCCCAGGAAGGGCTCCCAGAGTTCAGGCAGGGGCTGACAAAGGGACAGAACCTGGTAGGCTTGCCATGTCCCAGTGAGTAGACTGCACACGGGAAGTGATGCACCTGTTTCACGAGAGGCCACTGAGATGAGGGCTGTGCACCCCTGAGGTGGGGTTCTGGCACAGGAACCCCACCCGCTGCCCACCTCCCTGTATGGAGGTGGTGTAGAAAGCCTGTTTTTGGCATTGAGCTCTTGGGTGCCTGGAAAGCTCCTCATTGCTTCACTCTGATTTAGAGTTGCTCCCTTTGGAAATTAACATAATACTTTATCTTCAACTGCACTTTTCTTAGTCAACTAGCATCTCAAAGTATTCATTGGAAACTTCCAGAAATAAACAATTTATGCTTTAAATTTTGTATTATTCTGAGTAATGTGAGGAAATCATGTGCTGTTCTGCTCTGTGCCCCCACCCCCTGCCTCAGCCTTCTCCTCTGAGGAATCACCTATTACCTACGTCACTTAGCACGTCACAGTCCCTATATTCATGGGATGCTGATTTTTTTTTTACTAGTGGACTCAAGACACAAAAATAAGACAAAGTAGACCCGCAAAAGGCTTCCTTTAAATAAAAAGGTGAAAGTCCTCAACTGAGTAAGGAAAGAAACAAAAATCAATTCCTTAGGTTACTAAGATTTATAGTAAATTATCATAGTTATTTCTTACTGTGTCAAATTTATAGATGAAGCGTTATCATAATGTATATGCTATAGTTTTTATCTCACATGGTCCCCAAGGAGTCATGTTAAAGGTTCTGTCACCACCTGTGACATTAATGGGAGGTGAGGAAACCTTTAGGGGGAGGGGCTAGTGGAAGAGCAGGTCACTAGGCTCATGCCCTTGATGGGGACATACAGTGACCTGTGCTCTCTCTTTGCATGCTGGTTGTCAAAAAATTTAAATTGTATGCATGTATGCAGTATGTATTAATGTATGCACATATGTATATGTATATACATGTATGCACATATGTATGCATGTACATATGCATGTATGCAATTATGTATGTCATGTCCTCCACCAGTACTCTGTCACGATGCCATAGGCCCAAAGCAATGTGGCCAAAAGACCATCAACTGGAACTCTGGAATTCTTAGACAAAGAAAGTGCCCAAAGCAACATGGCCAAGTGACCATAAATGGAAACTCCAGAATTGTGATGCCAAGGAAGCCTTTCTTACCATTAAGTTGTTTAATTAAACTAACTGGCAACTTTTGAGTAGTACGTTTATGTTTTTCAAATAGGGCCTCATGTAGCTTAGGTTGGCTCAAACTTTATGGAGTTGAGGATAACCTTGAACTCCTGAGCCTCCTAGCTTCACCTTCCAATTGCCTGGATTACAGTGTGTACCACTATGCCTGGCTTCCTTTGGGTTGTTTATTTCAAGTATTTGTCATAGTGATAAGAGCTAACTAGCATGTCATGTAATAGAAAGACAGTAAACTATGGCTTAGTACTGTCTACAGTTCAGGCATCAACTTGAGCTGTAACTCTTGAGGGCCGGAGGGGGCTACTGTAATCACCACTGTTTAAATAAATTAATTTAAACAAGATAGTATACTTAACAACGAGCTTATCGTTTGAATCAAATGTGGCTCCTGGATGTAGAAACAGAGCTGTAGGGTCTGTGATGTCCTCCCTGCCCCTCAGCATGCGACATTCCATGCTGAGGGACATTACATGTTTATAAATGGATGGATGTCAGAACTAAACGCACACTCTCCTCATCACATACCAGCTACTTTCCTGATACCTTGTTTCTATCACTGAATTTCTGTGATATTCAGTTATTTTTCCCACTCATTATCTAGGACAGACACTGTTCATTCACCCTTTCTAACACTACTTACATCACTCCCCATACAGGTTCCAAAGAATCTCCTTTTGACCTGGGTGTGGTGAAGCACGCCTTTAATCCCAGCACTTGGGAGACAGAGGTGGGAGGATCTCTGTGAGTTCAAGGCCACCCTGGGACTACATAGTGAATTTCAGGTCAGTCTGGGCTCAAACAAGACTCTACCTTGAAAAACCCCCTCACCTTCAAAAGTTCCCTTTTGTTTGACTCCTTGTTTCCCTTCTTTCTTGGGTAATTCCAGGTCATGTGCTAATAACTTCTATCCATCCCTGTTGGAATCCCCTCCCTGCTTGTTACCTGGCATGGGTCCCACAATGAGTTGCACCCAGATTAATCTTCTGAACTCTTACCATGAATTTACTCAAAAGTCCCCCACTGAAAAAATATAAGTCAGAGTATTGTACATCATGGCCACCTCCTACGTGCCTTCTCCCTCAATTTCCTAGTGTGTTCTTCCAACAGAAGGATTTACTCCAGCAGGATGAAAAGCCCTAGTGCCCTCAACACTGATATTAGCTGCATCTTGGCCTAGCAAGAAATATGTGCATACTAAAACTCAGTAGAGTCTTGCTGAATGTAATTGTACCAAATTGAATAGAAGAATTTGAATCTTTTTGCTCAAAAATAGATATAAATCAAGAGCCTCATCTAGGAAGCATGGACTCTCGCTTGTAAAACTGTCACACTACTTTCTCTTTTTCTAAGACATAAAGTACATAGACTTTTTCCCAGTAACAGACATCATCAAGGAAGTGAGATGGGTCTAAGGAAAGTTTGCTTATATTTATGTAAGTCACACATAGGTCATTTTTGTAAAGTTATGTTAGTATTAACACTGAAAAAAATTTTAATTGTATGCATGTATGCACATATGTATGCAATATGTATGTATGAATGTATGCACATATGCATACATGTATGTGTATATGCATGCATATATATATGGTGTGCTAGGACCTCTTGTGCCTGCAAATAACTTCAGATGCATGGTGCCACTATGTGCACATGCTCTGAGTGGGTACTAGGCAATTGAACCTGGGCCAGCAGGCTTTGCAAGCAAGCACCTTTAACGGCTGAGCCATCTTCTCAACCCAACACTGAAAATTTTAGCCATACATCCCATCTCAAGCCTATTGTTAAAAATATCTTTCCTCCCCCAAAGCAAAAGGTATATTTTGCTAATCATGTGGGGACTCTTGTAGACCTGAACTGGATCTAATTTTATCTTTGGGTGCCAAAAACCAAGGATAAGTGATTTTTTTTTCCTTTACTGGGAGTTTTTTTTTCATGCTTTGTCTCTTGTCATATTTCATATCTTAAATATATTTTTTGGTCACTAGGTGGCTCTGAATTTCCATTGGAAAATAAATCCTTAGGAAGTAGTGACAAACATGTGTGCTATGATTTACCAAATAACTAAGACATATCTTTAAAAATATTTGACTTAAGAACTTTAATCAGATTTATCAAAAGATTCCATGAGCACCAAACAGCAGTATATTTGTCCATCTAGGATTTGGATGCATTTTTATAGCTTCATGTGAAATTATGGCTATTGTTACATGTGTAGTCTTCACATGATTCATAAACTATGTGCCAAGTAACACACACTGTGTATTGTGTGTAGAATACACAGAGAAAAAGACCAGAGTACTGTCTATAACTTAAATACTTTAAGATTTTTCCTAAGTATACATTAGTTATCTCTAAAGAGTCTTGAACAAACTTTGAGATAATTTTTAAGGTTGACAAATTTAATAGAGAAGATTTGTTAGAATAAGGATCTCTTAGTCAATTTTCAATCACTCTACTCCTTTTGCTGGGAAACATGATTATTACCTTAAATTCTTCACCCCCCAAAAAGTGCTCCTTTTGAGTCTCTTAACAATATATTTCCAAATCTCTAGTGACAATGTAATTTCATCAAAAGTATGTCAGTAAAAGAATTCACTCAAGTCATCTCTAGATAACATGATCATAGTAGAAGTGGGGGTGGTGGCTGTAGAAATGGTGTGGAAGGGCAATTATGACCAGAAATTATCTAGATGGTTGTCTGCCAAGCTTGAGCTTTCTGGAAGGGGTCCAACTTTAAAATCCATTTTCTAGTACCAGTTTATTCTGTATTGATTCAGCGATGCCAAATGTTCACTATCTCTTACAAACTCAGGGAAGTAATGAGATACTCTTGTGGTAACTTTTTACAAATATATAATTTATTTATATATTTATTTGTAATCAGAGAGAGAGAGAGAGACAGACAGACAGACAGGCAGACAGACAGACAGACAGACAGAGAGAATGGGCACACCGGAGCCTCCAACCATTGCAAAGGTACTCAAGGTGCATGTGCCACTTTGTGCATCTGGCTTTACATGGGTACTGGGGAATCAAACCTGGTCATAAGGCTTTGCAGACAAGCACCTTAACCACTGAGCAATCTCTCCAGTCCTCTTGCAGTAATTTTACCTCTAGTTCTCTTGATTACTCCTTTCTCAACTCTCCATTTCTCCCCACATAAGCCCTGCTTCTTGTTTGGAAGTGGAAGTTCATACAACCTGGAAACACTGTCAGACACAGAAACAAGGCCAGGCTCTCACCCGGGGCACAGCTGTGATACATGAATAAGAACCTTCATGGATTCATAAGCTTAACAATCCCTTTTTTATCAGGCAAACTATATAAGCTTCTTTTAGTGGGACTCAAGGTAAATCCCAGAAAGAGAAATTTTCAAAGCTGTAACAAATACCAGACATTCAAATTCTGATTTGCTTTTTTAACTGAAAACATGGCTCTTATTACCTCTTGCAGTACCATCCACTCCAAAATGTTTGCTGCTTCTGAAACATATCCTGTCACATGCCATGTCCCCTCCACCTAATAAGCTTTCTACTTTTCCTTCAAGTCTTATGTCACACCATGTGACATCTGAAGTCTTAACGACAAGGAGCTCAAGCTGCCTGGGTTTACAGCCCAGTGACATCATTTACTGATACGGAGAGTCTTAGAAAGTTTCTTAGTTTCCACTTCCTCACACATGAAACAGGATAATATAATATATGAGCACTAGCCTCAGAGGCACGTGAGGCTTAAACAAGTCCCTTTAAAATGATTTAGTCAGTATCTGGATCCCTCAGGCTTTGTGTGAGTAAGTGTACCAGTGAGCTACAGCATAAGGTTCCTCCATGAGCATTCATCTCAAGTCTGAATGACGTCTGACTCCTCTGGTCTCTCCTGGATTAAACATAGTCACCATACTAACCACATCAAGCACTCGCTGGCTGTCTACTTGCCCAACTCTGCGGATGGATTTTGATGGGACAAAAGTGAACAGCTGAGGTTTCACATCTCCATGTCCTCCTTGGGTGTCGGCTCTACCTTCCTCGCCTCTGCTACTTCCTAAAATGGCCTCATAAGTTAAGGAATAGGAGAAGGAAGGAAAAAGAATGAAGCCCCATGACACAGACGAGAATTCCAGCTTGGGCTAGGTTTCACGCGCTAGAGGAAACCTCGAGAACTGACCTGTGGATCTTTCCTTTTTCACGTTCAGAAGATTATGTGGTAGCAGGTGAAGAGATAATTCCTCATTCATGAATGAATGCAGCAACTCATTGATTCACAGAGCAAATACTTATAACTCCTGCATGTCTGGTATTGTTCTGGGTCCTGGGTGATAGAGTAGCCAAGACAGACCATGGTGAGCCTCGTGTTTAGTTGTATGGTAGTGCACAGAGACAGATAATAAATAAGTCAATTAAGAGGTAATTTCTAGTAGCTAAAAGCCAACTGAAAGGGCATGATATGGAAGGGAGCTTGGAAAATCTGGGAACTGATATGATTATACTTCAATTTACATTCCTGTACAATGAGAAATAGGTAGCTTCTTCATATTCTGAAATCTGTGCAGATAGCTTGGGATCAGAGAAGCAGAAAGAAGGGACCATGGCAGGGGAGCAAGAAGAAAGTCTGAATGGCAGGACCAGATGATGCAGGTCTGTAGACCATGGGAATGAACTTGTAATTTGGCCAAGGGCAATGGAAACAATAGAAGATGTAATAAAGTAGGTTGGAAATGTCCAATTTAAAATTTGTGTTGTGTACATACTCCTGTTGTTAAGTACAGATTGGCTAGCAGAGAGAAAAGGCAGGGAAGCTGGCTGGGTTGTTGCAGTGGTCAAGGTGAGAAGGACCAGTTGGGACCATGTCATGGTTTGATCCAGATGTCCCCCACAAACAAATGAATGTGTTCTGATTGATCGATCCTCAGCTGATGGCAGTTTGGATTTTACAACCTTGATGGAGCTGTGTTGTTGGGGGCGGGTTTATGGGGTTCTAAGCCAGCTTCCCCTTGCCAGTGTTGGCACATCTTCCTGCCGCTGTTTGCAGTGCTGTGGCAGAGGTGATGTCCACCCCTCTGCTCATGCCATCATTTTCCCTGCCAGGATGGAGTCTTCTCTTGAGTCCGTAAGCCTAATAAACCCATTCCTCCACAAGCTGCTTTTGTTTGGGTTCTTTCTGCACAGCAACTAGAAAGCTGATTGCAACAGACCAGTTTTGGATTGAGGGAGGCATTTACACCTGTTGTTTTATATGGACTATTATATGTATCCCTGCCTGGGCTACATAACAGAACTGTGTCTCAAGGGGAAAAAAAGGGAGTAAATAGTCAATAGTTTTGAGTTTGGCCGAGAAAGATGAGAATAAACACTCCTTACATTTGATAACAGAAGTCACAAGTAACTTAGATAAGAGAAGAATCAATAAAATCAAGAGATTATAAACCTGCCTTGAGTTGGCTGAGTAAAGGAAAGGGTGAGGAAGCAGAGATGGGCACTATATACAGCTCTCATATTTGTCTCTAACAATCAGCATATTGTCCGATAGAGTGGTTGCTCAATACTTCTGGCATAAATAAATGAATGAATAAACCAGTCATCCATCCAGCCATTCATCCATTGGGTTTACGCTTTTAAATGTGGGAGGCACAGCCTTATCTAGTGAAAAACATTTAGACCCAGAGTTAGAAAGCAGAGTCATGTCTGCTCAGTCACTTAATGAACTTTGTTAAGCATGTAATTTTGTTTCAGCTCTTTTTGCATATAAAATAAAGCAGTTATACTAGATGACCACTAATTGTGTGTGTGTGTGTGGGGGGTGTATGTGTTTGAGGTAGGATTTCAGTCTAACCCAGGCTGATCTGGAATTTACTATGTAGTCCCAGGCTGGCCATTAACTCATTTCGATCTTCCTGAATGCTGGGATTGAAGGTGTGTACCACTACTTCCAGCTCTAGATGGCCTTTAAAATACAGCTTTACAATCTGTGATCCAAGGATTATCCTTCAGAAACTTGAAATGCCAGAATAAATACACCAGCGTATGTGCAATGTCATTCTTGGTTTTTACAAATTAGCTTCAAGCAGAAGAGCTAAATATTTCAGGGAATAACATATGTTCTCTTCCCAGGCAAAGACTTTCTGTGAAAGATTAATGCCAGCATTGACTGGCTGGCTGGCTGTGTGCTTTGTGAGGAGAATATATTAGCAATGGTCATTGGATAAACAGTATCAACTTTTCTTTCTAACTCGATGAATGCTTAATTCTCTTTTCTTTAAAATAAAACATAAAGCGCGGAATTCTACATATCAACCAATTAACACTCTATTTCTTTCTGCCAAATTAAGCTCATGGACAATCAGATCATAGTCACAAACAATCAGTCATACCAAATGTCATTTTAGGGATACTGTTTTCAGCCATATGGTTTGGTCCCTACTCATCCCCTTCATTTCATCCCAAACCAATTTCCCTACTCACACTTCTTTTATTCTTCCTTCCTTAATGTACATCATTATTGAATCTCATGTGCCACGAGCTGGCCTCATCAGTTGAAGATGACCTTGAACTCCCGACCCTCTGTCCTCTACTTCTTTTTTTTTAATTTGAACTTAATTTTTAAAAATATTTTATTTATTCATTTTCAAGCAGAGAGATAAAGAGAGAGGAGAGAGAGAGAGAGAGAGAGAGAGAGAGAGAGAGAGAGAGAGAGAGAGAGAGA
>PVHP010047518.1:0-12873 GCA_004024765.1 Zapus hudsonius
TAGAAAGATCTTTTGTAGACATAACCTTATATCCTGTGCTACTAAGAATATGTATATATGTATGTATGTATGCATGTATGCAAAAAAGACCAAGTTTGTATTAAAGTGAGGTAGACAATTTTTCCCCAAGAATCTAAAAATTTTGTAAGTGGTTCAATGTAGGAACTTTTGCCAGATTTTGTGATGTTCTATTTTTATGAAGTATAGTTTTTTAAAAATATTTTTATTTATTTATTTATTTGCACAGAGATATAGACAGAGAGAGAGAGAGAGAGAGAGAGAGAGAGAGAGAGAGAGAGAGAGAGAGCACACCAGGGCCTCCAGCCACTGCAAGCAAACTCCAGATGCATGCGCCACTTTGTGCATCTGGTTTATGTGGGTTACTGGGCATTTGAACCCAGGTCATTAGGCTTTGCAGGTAAGTGCCCTAACCAGTGAGCAATCTCGCCAGCCCTGAAGTGTAGTCTTGAGAATGTATACTTCACAAGGTAGACATTCACAATATAAAAAGATATAGGATGAATTTGAGCTGCCTTTACCCAGAGGTTATATGTAAAGATCCCTAGAGAGAAAGGAAGAGACAAAATTCTCCTCCCAGCACACACTCAATAACATCCTCCTTGTACCCAAGTTTGGATCCCAGAACCCACATGAAAGCCAGAAGCTGCAGCTCTAGCATCTGGAATCTCAGAGCACCCGGGGTGAGAAGGGAGCAGGAAGCCAGGGGGAAGCAGACAGACCATGAAGTCCACACAGGCAGAAGTCAATGCTGAGAATGTTACTTCACCTAAATATGGAGTACAAAATGGCACAAGAATGTTTAAGGCCATTTTAGAAACTGCTGGAAATTCTGTCCCAATTCCAAGCCAAAATTCATTAAACTTTTTTTAACTTTTTATGACACCCAAGTCAACAACTTCAATAGCAATGTTTAACAATCAAACATTTTAATAGAATACAATCTGAAGATATGCTAATTTGATATTAATATGCTGAAGAATAGGAAAATATTGCCTTTGTTTTATGTAGTAATATTGTGTTTCTACAAGAGCAGAAAGTTTTATGTACAGGATAGGCATTACAGTTTATCACGTACAAGAGTCTCAATCTGAGCAGGGGTGTTTCACACAGCTTTCAAAGGTGTTGTGTAGCTTAATGGCAGGCAAGGCACAAACTGTGTATGGTGTGTGTTCAGAACCCAGGCTGCAGTGCAGTTCCGTGATACAACACAGGTGAACACTGCCAGAAACACCCCAGGTTCAGGATGAATCTGATTTGGAATGAATTATTGGTCATTATGCAGTCAGGAACCATTTGCTGCTGTCAGATATTCCTGCCGCCCACATGTCATTATGTAACCCCATGTGGCGCCTCCACCCACATTTTAAGGAGCTGAGATTTAAAGAAACTTCTCAGAAGAGGCTTTTCCATTGCTACAAAGAACTGCTGTTTGTTGATGAGGACCTCAGACCAATGATGACCCCAAGAGGTCACTCGGAAGAAGTGACCTTTGCAGCATCTCCCACAACCTAGATGATCAACCCTGGCTCCTGCGTGCAGAGTCAAGGGCTTTCATTTCCATTGGAGTTAAGTTCCACCCCAGACATTATCTGGCCTCGCCAGGGACAAACTATAGGCAGGTATCAATAAAGAGAGAGCTCTTTTCAAAACTTAGAGCAAAATGAATCACATGAGATAACCTCACTGGAGGCTTTTTTTTTTTTTTTTGAAATTTCATTCCTTGAGTAAGTAAATAGGAAGTTCAAGAACAAAAGGAAATTACTGAAACAGTATTTCCATTGAAATTTTAAAAATACAGTCTGCTTGTATCTGGAGTTTGTTTGCTGAGCCAGGAGGTTCTGTCGTGCCTGCTCTCTCTCTCTCTCTCTCTCTCTCTCTCTCTCTCTCTCTCTCTCTCTCTCTCTCTCTCTCTCCCTCTCTTTCTCTTCTTGAAGGCAGAAGTAGGAGGATTGTCATGAGTTTGAGGCCACCCTGAGACTACATATTGAATTCCAAGTCAGCCTGGCCTAGAGGGAGACCCTACCTCAAAAACCATATATATATATACATATATCATACATCATATCACATATATGTATACATATATCATACATATATCAAAATGAAATAAAATAAGAGTCTAAGTGGGTATGATAGCACACGACTTTAAAAAATACATTCTGTTGAACTGTTTCTGACCTGTGAAAGGGGCCCAGCCTCTTTCACCATTATGGTACTTCCCCTGGATCTATAGCTTCAATAAATCTTTTCCTCCCATAAAAAAAATACAGTTTATTTTGTGAGATATTCTTGAGGCCTATATTTCAACCCAGGAACATCCCTTATTTTTCTATGTAGGATGAAGATTTTCTATGCACTTGGAAATATCTGGTGGTTTGCATGTCACCAAGGAAATTGGCTGATAGACCAATATGAACAGGGCATAGATTCTGGCTACAAAGCAAAGGACAGAAAGAACCTGGAGAAAAACTGCTCACATTGTCTCAGTTGAGGAGACAAAGACTGCATGATATCACATGCCTGTGGAATCTAACCTGGATGGAGACAGGCAGAGGGGAGGCTGGCAGGCGGGGAGAGGGAAGCAATGATTCAAGGGTTCAAAGTTCTAACTAGACAGAGAAGTAAGCTGTGGCAACTAGTAAAAAACATGGTATCCATACTGTATGATAATTCTTTGGACATTTCAAAATGGCTGAAAGTAGATTTATTTTTATTTTTATTTATATAGTTGAGTCAGAGACAGAAAGAGGCAGATAGAAAGAGAGTGAGTGGATATGGGCGCACCAGGGCTTCCTGCCGTTATGAATGAACTCCAGACACATGCACCGCTTTGTGCATTTGGCCCTGCGTGGTTACTGGGGAATCGAAGTCAGGCCATCAGGCTTTGAAAGCAAGTGCCTTTAACCTTTAATCACTGAGCCATCTCTCCAGCCCGAAAGTAGATTTTTGACATTCCAAACACTAAAAAGCAGAGTTGATGGATATGTTAATTATCTTATCTTAATCTTTCTATAATTCATACATATATCAAAATATCATACTATGCCCCACAAGTGTATATAATTATTATCAATGAAAAATTGCAAAAATCTAAATTTAAAAAACAGAAATAAAAGGAAGTTTAGATAAGTAGCTGAGATATATTAGCCTGGCATGTTTTATTAATAAAATGATTGGCTTGACCTCTCACATAAAAAGTTAAACTGTAATAAATCATAGACGTAAAATAATCACTAAAACTATACCGTTTTGGAAGAAAATCTTTGGGAACTTATTAAACAAAGAATTCTTAGATAGGGTATAACTAACCATGACACTTTTTGTAAAAATAGTAATGTAGATTTTGTCAAATTAAAATAATCCACTCTTCAAATAATGAAAAGTTAAGCCATAGACTGGATAAAATATTTGCAAACAGATGTCTTATAAGGACTTTTATTAAGAATATACAAAGAGGGTTGGGGAGATGGCTCAGCAGTTAAAGCTGCTTGCTGTGAAAGCCTGCCAGCCTGGGTCCAGTTTCCCAGTAACTATATAAAGCCAGATGCACAAAGTGGCCCATGTGTCTGGAGTTTGCTGTGGCAAAAGGATCTGGTGTTCCCTTCCCCCCCCTCTCTAATAAATAAATAAATAAATAAAAATTTAAAAGTATACAAATAACTCTTACAACCCAATAATAAAAACGTGACTCAGTTTAAAAAAAAATCACTTCATACAAGAGTTATAAATGACAAATTCACAAAAAGATTAATTCCAAAGGAAATGAAAACCAAGTCCTTACCCCCACATCCCCATTTTAATAGTCTTTTTTTAATTAGCTGACATTACCAACTTCTGATGTGAGTGCAGAGATGTGTGCATCTTCTATATTGCTGGTGAGAATCGCAAAAAAAAAAAAAAAAAAAAACTGAAAATGAACTAAGCATTCCCCGGTGGATGTAGTGATAAACTATTCTGCAACATGCACTGGATCATGACTCAGCAAAAAAAAAAAAGAATGCTCAAATTGCCAACTCACAGCACCTGATTAACGTCAACTGCATTGCAGGGGCTGTGGAGGGGAACGAAGAAACCAGAACCACATGCTGCATATGTCTGATGTTTGCAAGACTAATAGAAGAAGCAACGATAAAGAAATGAAAAGAAGCCCTGCAGGTGCGTGGTGGTGCACACCTGTAATCCCAGCACTCGGGAGGCAGAGGTAGGAGGATTGCTATGAGTTTGAGGCCACCTTGAGTCTACATAGTGAATTCAGGGTCAGCCTGGGCTAGAGTGAGATTCTGCCTCAAAAAAAAAACAGAGAGAGAGAGAGAGAGAGAGAGAGAGAGAGAGAGAGAGAGAAATGAAAAGGGATTAGGGAGAGAGGATGGGAAAAGAGGTCGAACACATAGCAGCATAAAAAGCTGGGTGTGGTGGGTTTGCCTATAATCTCAACACTCAGAAACCTGAGGCAGGAGGACTGTGAGTTCCAAGCAGATGGATTTTCCTTTTTAACCGAACATAAATTATTCCTCAGTAAAAGAAAATGGATTTCTATTTCAAGCCATAATAAAAATCAATTTCAGGCACATTACAGATTAAAATATAAAAAACAGGCTAGGGTTTTTCTATACCAGTGGCAGGGCTTGCACAGCACACACGTGGCAAAGTAAAACCTTCAATAGCCAATGCAGAGAAATATAATTTAGTGTCGTAGAGTCCTCAAGAGGCAAGAAAAGAATGTCTTAAGACATAATTGGAAATAGTAGCTATATGGGATGACTTCTGGGAAGATTGCTCAGTGGTTAAAGGCACTTGCTTGCAAAGTCTGCCAGCCAGGGTTCAATTCCCAACTACCCACATAAAGCCAGACACACAGAGTGGTGCATGCATCTGGAGTTTGTTCACAGTGGCAGAAGTCCCCCTGGCATGCCAACTCATTCTTTCATTTGTTCATTCTCTCTGTCTCTTCTCTCTACTTGCAAATAAATAAAAAAATTATAGAAAGTAAAAAGTCACAAATAATAAGATATTGACAATGCATATAATTAAACCACTACTACAAAAAAATAAGCAATCAAATATAAAACAAGGCAAATGTCAAAGTCAACTGGACTTAGCATGGCTGTGTTCTGAAGTGTGAGTTCTGAGGACACAGGTGTGGGAAACAATTCCCCTGGCCTGATGGTAGTAATGGTATCAGGAGGAAAAAGACTATGAATTGAGAATGGTAGACTATCTACAAGATGTGGTCCTGGCCTCTGCTTAAGTGTCACCATAGGTGAGAAGCCTAAAGGGACCAGAGCAAGAGACTAAGGGGACATTATCAATCCAGAGGGGATTTGAATAGGGACCTATCAGTAGATGGTGTAATAGAATCATTGTTAAGGATCATTGGTTAATCATGGCACTGTGTTTGTACTGAATGTTCTTACTTTCTAGGAGAGAGCTGGAGGAGAGCATGTGACGTCAGCCTCTTACAAAAGGTCTATCCGGCCATGCATCTTAACTAGGAGTCTGTAAGGATCCATACTAGGGTGTGAACATTTGCTCATTCACAGATATTGGGAATGCTAATGGATAAGATCTGTAGAACAGACAATTTAACAACGTCGTCCGACTCCTAAAGCAAAAATGCCACCACTTGGAGTTTATCCCACATCCTTGCTGATTCCTGACGATCATGCCCTCAATACCCCTAGCTGACATTTAATGCTGAGTGAGAAAAAGGCAGGACTCTGAGCAGTGTTGCATTCTGCTTCAATTTGATCAGAGAGGAGATACATTTTATGCATGCAAAGTGCTTTTTGGCAGGATGCATAGGAAGTTAATCACAGTGAATGCCCACGATGAGAAGTGAGGTAGCTGAGGGCTTGGGGGAGATGAACAATACTTTACCCTTGTAGACTTCTTGAATTTAAACACGAGTGAGTCATTTAATTAAAAAAAACCCTTAAAACATTCATGAAATGAAATGTCAACATGAATAACAGACTGATATTTAATACCTGTGATGTAGAAGTAAGAATTGTTGGAATACTGAGGACAGAGAAATGGGAACCTCTACCTTGGGGCCAGGCAATGGAGCCTGTTTACTACCTGTAGGCAACCGAAAACCAGCAGTAAAACTACAATCCAGTCTGTTGTGGTGGTGCACACCTATAATCCCAGCACTGGGGAGGCTGAGGCAGGAGGATTGCTACAAGTATGAGGCCAGCCTACACTATACAGTGAGTTCCAGGCCAGCCTGGGCTGCTGTGTAAAAAAAAAAAACCCTGTTTCAAGAAACAGAATAAATCAAACAAAATTAAATACTACATATTTTCTCTTGTATGTGGAACCTAAATTGTGTGTGTATGTGTATGTGTGTATGTGTGTCTATGTGTATGTATGTGCATGTGTGTATGTGTCTTGTGTATGTGTGTGTGCATGTGTGTGTATGTGTCTATGTGTATGTGTGTATATGTTGCGTGTATGTGTGTGTGCATGTGTGTATGTGTGTGTATGTGTGTATATGTGTGTATGTGTATGTGTGTGCATGTGTGTGTATGTGTCTGTGTATATGTGTGTGCGTGTGTATACATCGTGAAAGGAGAAAGGGGGCCATGAGAGGAGAGAAAGAGATATTAAGAGGGAGAGTAGGTAATTGAATGGTTGTGACATAGGAGCAGAAGAGGGGACTCTTTAGGGGGAGGCAGGGATCAGCAAGAGGTGGCTAGGGGCATAGAGAAGCACAGTGTGGAGAGACATGAACAGAACAAAGTACAATGACTTGTATGCATCAGCATGCCCTCACGAAACCCACCACTCTATGCTAACTTAAAGAACTTAATTTAAAAAATAAAATAACTAAATAAAACCAGCTGCCAGTTTCACCAGTATTATTTTTATTTATTTGCAAGGAAAGAGAGAATATGGACACGCCAGGGCCTTTTGCTGCTGTAAACGAAGTCCAGATGCATTGCATCAGTATTTGAACTCATATAAATGATAAAATACTTCCCATCATCACCCCAGCGAGTGTTGACAGCTCCCACTTCTCCTTTTACTCACCGGTCTATAAATTTGTTATAAATTGTATATTACATTTTTTTACTGACTTTTTCTTCCTTAGCATCACATCTTTAAGGTTATAGCATATGTCAGAATTCTCTTTATAAAGCTAAAAAATGTTTCATTGTGTGGATATACCAATTTTATTTACTTATCTGTCAAAGGACATCTGAGTAGTTTCTATCCTTTGGCCCCGGCGAATGATGTTGCTATGAATATGAGTGTGATGGTTAGGCTTTGTTGTCAACTTGATCTTTTAAATTATCTTGGGTGAGTCTCTGAGGATGTCCACAGGGCAGGCAGCCCTCTCAGTAGGGAGCAGGATGTAATGAAGCTCAAAGAAGCTAAAAATGAACATCTCTTCCTGGGAGGGCAGTGCAAGAAGGAAATTCCAGAGACTTGGAGAGTCAACAAGTCTGGGAAAGGGTTGAAAGACCCTACCCTAAGGCTATAGAAAGGGAATGAAAATCTTCTCTCTCTCTCTCTTGCCTATTTTCCTGTTTTGCTTGTGTGTGTGTGTGTGTGTGTGTGTGTGTGTGTGTGTGTGTGTGTGTGTGTGATGCTGGTGATGGGTTTCTCTTTCTGCTTGGACCTATGAAAGGGGTCAGCCTCTTTTGCCATTATGGAGCTTCCCCTGGATCTGTAGCTTCAATAAATCCTGTTCTCCCATAACTGTGCCTGATTTGGATATTCATCCCAGTCGTATGTGGCTGACTACGATAATGGGCATACAAGTATCTGCTTCAGTCCTGACTTTTGGTTTTGGTGGTGGGGGGCGGGGGGGTTCTGTACATATCTATCCAGAAGTAGAAGAGCTGGATCATGTATCCATTTCTTTTGAAATGACTGAGGAGCCACCATACTGCTTGGGCAGTGGCCGCATCACTGCTCCTGCCAACAGTGACAAGTTCTCATCTTTTTATAGCCTGTTCAATAGTTATTTTTTTTAAGTAACAGCCATTCTTTTGTTGTTGTTGCTGCTGTATAATTTTTTACCTATTCTTTTTTTTTTTTTTACTTTTTATTGACAGTTTTCCCGTGTCTAGACACTGAACCATGATAATTCCCTTGCCCCTCCCATTCTCCACCTCTCAAGTAACAGCCTTCTAATGGATGTTTCCAGGTACTTATTTGGGTTTTGATTTGCATTTTCCTGGTGATGAATGATGGTAAGCACTCCTTCCTGTGCTCATTAGAAGTGAACAGTGTCTGTGAGCAAAACACAGTTTATAGAGAAGGAAAGGAAAACTATGAGCATTCAAATATACTGTGTTGGGCTGAGGAAATAGACTCAGCAGTTAAAGGCACTTGCTTGCAAAGCCTATCAGCCCAGGTCTGGCTCCCTGGAAGCCATGTAAAGCCAGATGCACAAGGCAATGCCTATGTCTGAAGTTTGTTTACAGTGACAAGAGGTCCCATTGTGCCCATACTTTTCCTCTACTTCCCATCTTCTCAAATAAATAAATAAATGTTTTTAAAATAGCCATAGTGTGTTGAACTACCTCCTCCATACCACCATAGAAGAAAGGATCCTCCCCCCCTGCTGTGGAAGCTGGATTGCTCTATGACCTTGTTATGGCAAATGGAGTATGTCAGGTTTGACCTTGAGCCTTAAGAGGTGTGACATGTTTCCACTATGTCCCTGAGCAGGCATGTTCCTTGTAACCACTGAGCCCAAGCCACACAGTGACACCTGGAGCGCTAGTAGCCTGCTCTAGAGCCTAACTGTGGAACTGGATAAACACGTGTAAAAAAATGAAATTAGACCCACTCCTTTCACCGTGCACAAAAATCAACTCCAAATGGATCAGAGATCTTAATATAAACCTGGTAACCCTGAACACCCTGGAAGAAAAAATAGGAGGAACTCTGCATGAAATAGGAGTGGGAAAAAAAATTTCCTGAGCAAATCTCAGGCAGCCCAGGAAATACGACAAACACTTAACCAATGGGACCTGTTCAGGCTCAGAAGCTTCTGTACAGACAAACAAACCACACTCGGAGCCAACAGACCCCCTTCAAATTGGGAAATGATTTTCGCCAGCCACAACTCTGACAGAGGCCTAATTTCAAAAACCTACAGAGAACTCAAAAAAATTATTAACAAAAACCCAAAATGCCCCCTCACAAAATGGGGTACTGATCTCAACAGAGAATTCACGGAGGAGGAAACACAAATGACCTTGACTCATTTAAGAAAGTGCTCAGCATCCTTAAGCATCAGGGAAATGCAAATCAAAACCACAATGAGATATCATCTTACCCCTGTCAGAATGGCCATGGAGATTTCTGAAGCCATTTTTTAAAAAATGCTATGAAAGCTAACTAATGCACAGAGGTTATTTCTAGCAAGTGATTTTCCCAAGTACTTTCTATTTATTTATGATATGATAATAAATATTTATTTATGATATGATAAAAACAACCTAGACTATTTCATGTCTATGTAAAGCCGGGTGTGGTGGCACATGCCGTTAATCCCAGCACTTGGGAGGCAGAGGTAGGAGGATCATCTTGAGTTCAAGGCCACCCTGAGACTACATAGTGAATTCCAGGTCAGCCTGGACTAGAGCAAGACCCTACCTCAAAAACCAATCAAAAAATATTAATGATATTTTCACTACAAATTACATGTTTAAGAAATACTTTTTTTTATAAATTTTGAAATTATTTCACAATGCGCATATCTTATTTTTGTAACCAAGAAAGATAACAAAGACATTCTTCAATGTCTTGCTTTCTTCCTTCTTTCTTTCCTTTTTCTCTGCCTTCCCTCCATCTCTCCTCTGCCCTCTGTCCCATGTCCCTTCTTTCTTTTTATCTTTCTTTCAATTTCTGGAACAATGACCATTCAAAAGTCCCTAAAGCAACTTCAGCATTTAATTATGAAGCCAACCACACTAAGGGTACAGTATCTCCCTTTACTATCCAGGGCCTGGGGTGGGGAACCAGAAAGTGACCTCAAAAAGGTTCTGACATCTGTGTGTATATTAGATGTGCTCTAAGATTAGATTTTAATTATGTTTGTATAACTACAGTTTGATTTTAAAAAACATTAAGCTATATACTTACAATGGACGGGCTTGGTCATACATAAATTAAGACTCCATACATAATGTGTTTGTAAAGCATGCTTCTTTCATATGATGATTTAAAGAAACAGACTTTCACTTCAAGAAGAGCTCCAAGGAACTCTGTCAACAAAAACACAAACACTAATAATCAAAAGGGAAAATAAGCGAGCAGATTTTCATTGAAAAAGTAAAATTAACAGGAGCTCTTTCTTTCACTGAACAAACTGTGAGTAGCTAATGACATTGTCCTTCCCAGCAGCATGAGAAAGGCAGGCTGGGGGACAGAGAGATGACCCTGGGATGGACCCAAGCTCTGCAGGCAGCACACCCCAAGGATGGGTCAGGAAATGAGATATATGAAATTACATGCCCGCTCCCACCTGTTAAGAGCAACTGCAAACCCCAGACACCTTTCACCCCTCCTGGCTTCAGGCTGCATGAAGGGGTTGAGTGGTCGCTTGGAGAGAGAGAGATAGGACTGAACACCCCGTGGACGGTGGCTCTGCAACATACTTTAGAGTACAGTAAGAACCTGTGACCTGGCCAAGTGTCCTAAATCAGCCCGTCTGTCTGGAAGTCATCTACTTGTCAAACTTCTAGACTAACATTGAGTTCTTGCAGTATGAAAGTTGTCATGACAACCGAGGGGGAAGTTGTGGTCAACAAAGCATAATCCAAAACCTTTTTTAAAAACAGAATAACAGTCCTTTGAGTAGCTTCTCTGAGCCAAAGGGGATTGGAGTGATTCACATACTGAAAGCAAAGTTTAGGGGCCACAGGTCAAGAACCAGACAAGATGGCTGAACCTCGTTGCCAAAGCCAGAAGCATGGTGGCCTGACCACTTTCCTTCACCATGAGTCATTTTGCATGTTAGGTACCCAGGAAAAGTTTAGAGGTAGGAGAATTCTAATTTCTTATTCCACATCCCAAAGAATAACCTTGTCTCATTTGAGTTGAGACCCCAAGACACTGGATGGAGATAGATTCCCAGAAATCCCAGGGTTTAAAGGATCTAACTTTTAATGTTATGCTTCCTCGGCTACCCTTGAGTTAGGATTTGACTTAATATCCTTTCGCAGAAACTAAATTCAATCAAGATTCTATAGAAAAATCTAACATTTTAAAAGAACTAATTTTTTGCCAGGTGGGGTGGGACACATCTATAAACATCTGTAATCTGAGCACAGGGAATGTTAAGGACGGTCTTGAGAGGAAGAATAATGGGGGAGAAGAGAAGAGATGGAGGGAGAGAAGGGGAGGAAACAGGCACGGGAGGAGAAAGAAGGAGAGGAAAGAGAAGGAGATAGGAGAAGAGGAGGAGGAGAAGTCAACAAACAAACAAAAAAATTCATATCTTTGAAATCTGTTTCAGGGGAAATGCTTTCTCTGTGTGAAATGGGAATTTTCTAGTTTTCTTGTGTTCATTCATCCTTTCTCATCTCATGACTCCCCCTGATTTTCCATCTCCCAATTTTTACCTATGTGGTTCAGGGGGCTGACAGCATTCCAAAGTTTAGGAGAAAGCTGTGAAGAGACCTGGCCAGTCAAAAGTTGTATATTTCCCTGGGTGGATTGGCTGGTTTGGGGTTGTGCACAGGATCCAATGAGAGCTAAGAGGATGGATGCTGGGGATGGAGTCCTCTGTCTCAAGCTGGAAGGCTATATGGCATGCTACAGATAACCCTCCACCAACAGATAGAGAACTTGTTCTGAACTTGGCCCTAATTCCTATAAACTATGTGACCTTGAACAAATCACTTAACCTCCCCAGACCTTATCTTTTCTGTACAAATTCCTTGCGAGTTTCATCTATCTATAAACGGCACATAAGTAAATGACCTCATAAGCTGTAAGACCTTATGAGGAATGAGGCCTTGCCTTTTGCTGACGTGGCAGACCAACCTGGAATAATCACGCAGGGATATCTGTTCCCAGTCCATGACCTTGGAAACAAAAAGTGTTGCCCATGAAAAGATTCTGAAATCACAAAATGTCAGACCATCAAGGACTGAGAGGATGCATGTGAACCAACTCCTTCATTTCACAGGTGAGGAAACTTGTACTGCCTGCCTTCAAAAATGAGCTAAGAACCATTACAGCCACTCAGGTTATCTGATGGTCCAGAGACCAGCTTATCCTGGATGATGTGGTTCTCTGGGTCCAAACACGCCAAGCAAGATGGATCCACCTGCCTCTGACACCCCTCCTCAGGCCACTGAGGTCCAACATGGAAGGAAAAGAACTGTGTATTTGGAAAAATTGCTGAGCCATGTGTCTGAAATGCTTAACAATTAACAAGTTACAATGGGGAGTTTCTTTGTTGTTTTTTGTTTGTTTGTTTGTTGTTTACTTTTTTCCTTGTGGGTGAGAACCACTGTTGCCAAGAAATTGTCTGCCAAAAGTGACTTCATCTCTGAAATCTCTACATGTCCAATTTTCCTCTTCCTCGAAGAGCACTGTTGCAGTCAGCTTTCTAGTTGCTGCGCAGAAAGAACCCAAGCAAAAATGGCTTGTAGAGGAATGGGTTTATTTGGCTTACGGACTCCAGGGGAGACTCCATTCTGGCAGGGAAAACGATGGCATGAGCAGAGGGCTGGACATCACCTCTGCCACAGCACTGCAAACAGCGGCAGGAAGGTGTGCCAAACACTGGCAAGGGGAAGCTGGTTTATAACCCCATAAGCCCACCCCCAACAACACAGCTCTAATGAGGTTCTAATTCCCGAATTGCCATCAGCTGAGGAT
>PVHP010047519.1:0-12862 GCA_004024765.1 Zapus hudsonius
TTTTAATTGTTGGCAAACTGTGATGCTGGTAGGTGAGTCATGGGCTGGGCTTGAGCTTTGAAATTAAGGATGTTTTTATCTTTAGGTTCACGACTTGCACAGAAGGCTGTATCATTTCCCACGTCACACAAAACATGTTGGCAAAACCTTGATGAGATGCAATCGCATAAGTGTGATTATTTTTGGAATTGTCTTGGCTGACTATAGAGTGGCTCAAGCTGTCAAGCGGTGTAAGAAAGTTCCTTAAACTAAAGAGTGTCTCAGTAAATTAAATATTGATGAAAAAAGAGGCCTTAATCTCCTTCTGCCTCTGGACAGGCATTCACTTAATTTCAGCTTTATTTACTTAAATTCTCAGTCCTCTTTTCTTTGTTAAATAACAGCAGCAGAGAAGCTTTTATTCTGCCAGAATTCTGTACCGCACAACATATATTGTTCCCCTTTTCTGCACAAGCTTAGTTCATTATGTGTTCACAGACATCATCTCATTAATGAGTCTATACAGATGGACCTTTTTCCCTGGCTTCTTCCCTATGCCTGTGCATCTTGGAAACTTGGGTTTTCTAGCCAAAAGCTGTGATGTTCTAGACTTAATGTCTGCTGGGTTGCAGGAGCTGGGACTATTCATCTTGTTCATTTTACATTTTTCAGAACTGATGAAACGAGTGTTCTGTGCTGTTCATTTGAAAGCTCAGGCAATTAAATATTTCCTTAATGTAAAGAAATTTATTCAAACTCACTCTGCTAATCACTAAAAGCCTTTAAGTCAGGAATGAGGTTTCTCAGCTCTAAGATCAAAATTCTCTTCATTAGGTCAGAACATTTTTATTGATTCCGTTTCTATTCTCCACATCAAAATCAGAGGTTTCCCTTATTTATCATTCACAGGCCATCTGTGAAATTTTCTACTCAAAAGAAGTGGAGAGGAATGATATATACCTAATCTTACCATCTCAAAGCCTTTCCGAAGGTAATGTAGACACTCAAGTTACCTTTTTTGGATTGTATTATTTGAGAGGAAGGAGAAAACAGAAAAAAAGATTCAAAAGAATAAGATTTACAAAAGAATGAAAATATTGCTCAGTATTATTATAAAAATTTATTCACTGAAAATAAATTACTTAAAATTTACTTTTCATTTTTGGAAAATTCATTTTTTCAGAAATTTAGTTCATTTTAAACTTGAGAAAAACAAATCTGTTTAAAGGATAGAAAATATTTTCAGCCATATGTTTCCATTATGTAAAGATATAAAATTTTCAAAGGACTGAAGTTCCCTTAAGATTATAAAATAGGGGCTGGAGAGATTGCTCAGTGGTTGTGCTTGCCTGAAAAGCCTAACAACCCAGTTTTGATTCCCCGGTACCCACACACAGCCAGTTGCACAAAATGGCACATTCATCTCTCTGTCTCTCTTCTCTGTCTCTCTCTACTTGCAAATAAATTAACAGAATTTTTTTAAAGATTACAAAATATAGTGTTACACCTCTTATCTATAGCTATTGATTTCCAGTGGAGAAGAAAGCCTCAAATCTAATTTTCTATGCACTATTAAATTCTAACATTTTAAATTTCCACATCTGAAAATTATGAGATCTGAATGCTGGTTGTTCCAGAACTACTCAGAAGTGCATGAGGGATTGTGTTGAGGAAGTATCACCAATGGCCATGGACTTCAAAGGACTCTGGAACTTTCTTCAACATGAATTTCAGTGGACATTATCCCCTGTGTCAGGTACAATTGAGTCAATATCAGTACCAAATACAGAATTTGGAAATTTGAAGCATTTTAAGTCACCTGAGTTATTTGAATGTGAGGCAAAGGTTGAGTATTCCTCATCTGAAATGCTTGGGACCAGAGTATTTCGAATTTAATATTTTTTATTAATCAAGATATTTACAGCTAGCAAAGTTTTCTTGGCTTTAATGGGACCCAAGTTTAAGCATGACTTTATTTTCTTTCATATGTATGTTTAGAACCTCACCTGAAGGTAATGCTATGTAAAGTTTTCATTTATTCTCATTTTGACTCCAACCCATTACATTACATGGGGTCTGGTAAGATTTTCTACTAGTAATGTCATATCAGTGTATTCCAAAGATTTTAAATTTTGAAGCATTTCAGACTTCGGATTAAGGTTGCTTAACCTACATCTCTGAGTTTGGAACAATTCTCTTTTGTACTCAAAACCATATTTTGTGTGTTGTAAAAATCATGGATTTCAAAAGCATAGACACATTGGTTTCATAAATAAAAGTTACTTTATCTTACAGATTTTTAGTCTCCTCAACCAATAAAGGTATAAATTACCAGAGTAGCCATTTTCCTACCTTTTCCATGAAAGTCAATTAAACTCATTGGATGACAGCTAATTTCCTTACATGAAAACTGCTTATTTTGATGTGGATGTTGTGATGGTCACAGTAACTTCGTTTCAGCTATAGATGTTTAAACCACCAGTCCCTAATATCTTCTTTATGTCTGCAACTTACTGGTTTCTAAACTTAATAATATACCTTTACCTCCTTTTCTTCCAGGTGCTTTAGTCTTCATAACTCATCCTCAGCTTCCCTGGAAAATGTTCTTCACCTCTGGAGTTTCGTCCTCATTGGAAACATTTTTTTTTTCACTGCGATCAGGAACTTTGGGGAGGTTTATCCATCAGCTTTCTATCCACATTAACTTTGCAATGTTGTCAAAGATTCACCTCAAAGTAACACCTTCAGGTGTACAACAAGCAGTATGCCCAATGTTGCAGTCAGCTTTCTTGTTGCTGCACTGAAAGAACCCAAGCAAAAGCGGCTTATGGAGAAATGGGTTTATTTGGCTTATGGACTCGAGGGGAGACTCCATCCTGGCAGAGAAAACGATGGCATGAGCAGAGGGCTGGGCATCACCTCCGCCACAGCACTGCAAAGAGCAGCAGGAAGGTGTGCTAAACACTGGCAAGGGGAAGCTGATTTATAACCCCCATAAGCTCGCCCCCAACAACACATCGAGTTTATAAAATCCAAACTGCCATCAGCTGATGATTGATTACCCAGAACACATTCATTTGTTTGTGGGGGACACCTGGATCAAACCATGAAACCCAATAAGCAAACACCTATGCTTTAAAGACAGGCAGTTCTAGATGCATGAAAAAGAATCAGGTTAACGAGAAGTCTGCCTCCCTTCTAGGCCAGCATTGGGCGGTCAGTCCATGCCCCGAGTGCTGTCTGTGCTGTTCAATATGATGGTGAAGGCAATTGAGCATTTGACTTCTGGCTCTTAAGGGATTACACGTGACTATATTTGACTACATGTGGCTCTTGACATATAGCTTGTACAATTAAGATCTGAATTCGAAATGTTATACAATTTCAGTTCATCAATGCTTGCATTTAGATATATTTGGCAAGCTTTATTATACACATCATAGTTTTAACAACTGCAATATTATTTTTTAAAAAAACTTTAAATGACTTGTCAAAGTACCGTTTGAAATGAATTTAAACTGAATTCAGTAATTGATCTGAAGATATAATTAGTAATATTCTTTTATATTCTTATAATTTTGTGTACTTTTTTACTTTTTCTGAAATTGTCTTTGTTTAAAAATAAACTTCTCTTCGCTCTTGCTTTCTTCTCCTTTGCTTCCTGTCCAGGATGCCACTCTCCACAGTAGTGAAGGAAGTGAGAAGCTCTAATTGAGGCAATTCAAGTAGCATCTATAAGAAGGAAAGTACATAATAACCAGGCCCAGATGAGTTATGTACTGCACCAGCCAAATTCAAGTAGAAAATTGTCCAAGTGTAAAGGGTCAGCTCTAATAAAATGAATATAATCTCCTGCATTCTATCCCTACAGAAAATTAAATTTTAATGATCCTGGGAGCTCACTGTTCAGGAATGTCACTCCAAGTAATCATGTAAATGACAGTTAAACTCCGGAATTGAGTTAAAAGTTAAACATCCTCTGTAATTAGTCTTTAAATCCAGAGTGTGTCAGTTGCTTGAGGGAAACTTTTAAGATATCAGTATAGTTTAAGGTTAAAAAAAAAAGATGCAAAAAGTCTCAAAAGGAAATCTGCAACATGGTCATGACTGAGGCTCCCCTAAGTCACAGTACTGCACTTGCAATGTTTCAGCAGTCTACAGTTTGTGTACTTATTTCTAGTTGTATTTCGGGCAACATCCATCCCACTGGGAAAATTGTAACAAAGGCTTATGTGGTCAGACACAAATTTAGAAAGCATTTACTTTCTCTCTTTGGTTATTTGGATGAAAGAAAATCTGGGTGAGAGAAGGAGGAAGGCAGACAGGGAGGAAGGAGGGAAGAACATAGGGAAGGATCATTGGAGGGAGAAAGAAACACCTTAGCAGAGTATTATCCAGGCAGAACGGGGCTAACCTAGGAGAGAGTGGCCGAGCTTTTTCAGGCTTCATAATACGGTGGAGATGATTTGTTCTCTGTGTCGCATTATATAAGAGACATTCGGATTGTTCAATGTGAGCCGAGGATGAGCTGAGTTATAAAAAAAGAAAGTAAAAGTTTATTGGCTAAGGCTTTTTACTAAATCCTTTCATGAAATAGGATACTGAGTTTATACCACCATAGTTATGTGTATTTAAGAGCAGATATGAAATGATGTATTGCTGACATTGATCATATTCATTGTGAATAATTAGATACACTGTATGAGCATGTCTTATGAGGATACCCCCATTTTGCTCATCCTTGTTCCCAACCCACTGGGGGCCCTCCTCAGTGGGCTTGCTGGGCCAGTCCATGGGACAGGAGATTTAATTGAAAAGAAAAAGAGAGATTGATGGATAGAAACATTGAAGAAAATATTTATGTCAGGAATACATTTATAAAGTTGATTGTCAAAGGAAGTTAATGAAGCCATTCAAAAATAGTGAACATTCTATGAATTTAGAATGATATCACTATTGGGATGTGGCTTCCTATACATTTAAAATAAGTCATGATTAAAAATAAGGAAAAACATTTAAAAAACTAGTGAGTGGTATATTACTTTGCCTTGGAATTGATGATTATGTTTAAAAGTGAAAAATAAAGAAAACTATTTAAGAATATAAATATTTATTAGCATAATCCATATTCACTGCATTATTATCAGCAGATAACTGGAGACATTTAGAAATGGAAATCTTTCTTTCCTGTGGTCCTCAGGCATCAGCTTTTGCCAAGGTGGGCAAGTAAATGTACCCATTTTGAAGACAGTTAATATGCAAAGTACCCTAACCTCATATATCTGGTTTTCAGACCAGAAATGTTGGGACAAAAATAATATAATAACAATTGGACTGCCTAAAATAATTAGGATATAAGAAAAGAAATTAGATGAGTCAAGAAGTGTTCACCTGTGCAATAGTGGCACTAAATCTCAGAGGGTAATCAAGGCTCACTGGTTGTCTGAGAGATCCACTCAGTGGCAAGGAACCCTTAACTGGAACTGGGATCCTTGGCAAAATCTTATTGGGACCAAGACCCAGGATCCAAGGGAAAACTGCCACTACAGGAAAGTTACAGAGAGGCTACATCCATTAGAATCTTGCCAATTTATCCATGTTTGTCTCACTTTACCTATACTGGTCTCACTCTCCCATGGTGATTCTATTTCTATTTTTCAGAAGGCAGTGAGAGATCCAGGGACAACCCAATTCCACCAACAAGACATTGGATGATGGCTGACATCCTGGCAGGAGAAAAACCATCTCTGGCCTTCATACAGGGCCCAAATGAAACATATGAGAGAGTAAAGAGAAAAGCAGGAGACCAAACACCACAGAAAGTCTGATGACCCATGAAAAGTCAGTGGAGACAGACACCAACAAGATACAGCACAACCAAATGCAGAAGTCCAGAGACACATAAGATCTAAATAATAAAGCAGACTCAAAACTCACCCACCATGACTTAGGGAACTGAACGGAAGAGGGGGGAAAGAATGTAAGAGCCATGGTGGGGGAGAATGTCCAGAGACATGGCCCCTTTCAGCAACAATACACAAAGGGGGAAGAATAAAACAAACAAAATGGCAAAACAGTCCAAAAAAAAAAACCTCTTTTAAGACTCAATTCAACTCCTTAGCAATGAGTCCCTATAAAATCAAAAAGCAATTTCCATGTACCCGATACTCAATGGCACCTGGTAAACATTCATATGCTAAAAGGAATGAATGGAGTCATAGCAAGATGTTATCAGTAATTACAATAAATTATAATTATTATAATTACAATACTGTAATAGAAGATGTAATACCATATTAAAAAGAACCAGGCCAAAGACCAAATCCTAGAGCTCCATATCTTGCACCTGAGAGGCTTATGATGGCATCACCTGAACTCGGTTTGGTACCACAGATTTCCTTGGTAAATGTCTCATAATTCTGGCTTCTCCAGTGCCTAGGGTCTCTACTGAATCTTACACTTCACTTTCACAGGTGCTCAAAGAAGGGAATCTGGCCCTCAAATATGTTTCCTGGCCTCAGTGACTTTCCGACACCTTGTAGCACTATGTAGGTGATGCTGCTTAGCTTTGACACCAGATTAAGATGTGCCCTGCCCCAGATTGGACCAGAGCAGTGAGAGTCTCCTTGTGCCTTCATAGTTGAACCTGGGAAAACACTTCCCTGGGTGGCCATATTACAGTAAGAAACCCCTGAAGTCCGCATTCTCAGCCCAAGCTCTCTCCTTTCAAATTAATTTGCATTATTTTACTCTTCAGCTAAAAATAGGAGGATCCTGTCCACAATGCACCTTTCCATTTTGTCCAAAATGTGACCTTTCTTCTTTATGATGGTAATATCTTTATTTTATTTTAAAGATTTAAGAAAATTTTATGGAATAACAATTTTAATTGGAAAAGTCTATTGCATTGTGTTTATTTTTTTGGTTATTTTAATAATTTCTTTTTAACTATTAACAACTTCCATATAGACAATATACCATGATTATGATGCTAATATCTTTAAAAATTATAGCCGCTTCACGCCCACAATATTGTCCTCAACTGTAGGATACTTAAGCCTTTTTCTTAAAAAAAAAAAACTGTACATTTTCATCTTTCTCCTCCACTTTCTACTCTCTCAGTATAAATCTGTGTAAATACAAACAGTAATAACCATACCACAGCCTACATAGTATGCTATGCTGCGATTTTTATCCACCAATTTAGTCTTTTATTCTTGAAATGCAGCCTCACTAAAGTTTTTAGGACACAAGCAAAAAATGTAGAGATTGTCTCATGGCACCGAACACAACTGGCTCATGGTCCAGTTGCCAATTAGGAAGAAGGATTTATTTTGGCTCACAGTTTGAGGGTAAAATCTGTCATGGTGGGAAGATGGCTAGTGGCTGTGGAGTGAAGAATGTGAGGTAATTTACTCACATCTCATGCCAGCAATTACACAGAGGACAAAGGTAGAGCTGGAGTGAAGCTGTAAATCTTATGCCACTGCTCCCTGGTGATCCGCTTTTTCTAAAGAGGACCAACCTCATAAAGTTTCACAACTTTCCTAAATATTGACACCAGCTGGAAGCATGTGTTCAAACACATCAGCCTGTGCAGGACTTTTTGTGACAGTTAATTATTTCAGGCAAGTTCCACCGATTCCATACCTGACCCCTTCCCCTTGAGTGGGAGGGCTCTTTAACTAGAGTTCAAACCTAAGTTCGGAAACTGATTGGTCAAGTATGGACCAACCAGCTGTCTCTCTGGTTGTCTCTCACCTGGCCCAGGTCATATAAGTCACTGAAACAAAGTCCAGCCCTTTCTCCCCTACATGGCAGACTAGCAGAAGGACTTCAGAAAATGGTGAGGACATCAGGCTGTGGTGAGGGTCTGGGGTTTCTTTCCCATGTGAACCTTTCCTTCTCTTGATCTTTCCTGGCTAAATCCTTTCCCATGTGTTCTCCCCACACTAGTGGCTGGAGATCTCTTTAACTTCCTATTTTCTCTTGAATAAAGTCTCCCACTCTACCTTATCCTCTGGTGGTCTATAATTTTAATTCTTCAATTTTATAGACAAGAATTCAGGTACTCCTTAAATTCTGAGGGGCATTGGAGGTATCTCGGTATTTTTTAAGTTCTAATCCCCAACCCCACCATTACAATTTGACATCCAAATTCTAGTACCAAAAATAAACCTTTAAAATAATTATCTCAGATATTTGTTATAGTAACAGAACACCTATGAACACAAGTAATTTCTATGTGAGGTTGAGGATTTGAATATAAGGGCAAACGGCTTGCTCTTCAGAACATAGTGTTCAGATTAATTCTGCTCTGATTTCAGTGGGGACTTCATGTATCTAGCATGAATATTGTGTTTGTCAAACATCAGTAAGCAGTATTTATAACTGAACTTCTTTGCATGGACCTTTGTTTACACTGTGATATTTTTACTTTAATTGTGGTTTCCAAAGCTATAGTTGAGACAGTATTTCATCTGCTTCCTTGACTATGAAATTTATAGCCAATGACAATGGCTAAGCTAAAAGTTAAATTCCTTTCCCTGACGAAATGTGACACATGGTTGGTTCTAAGTATCAAGTTCTTGTTGTTTCTAAAATGCCCAAGAATAAGAGTAACATGTTTTAACTTTGTAAAGTAACACTCAAGGGCCAGCATCCTTTGTGAGCTTTCTTTCTGACCTGAAGGAGCAGCATTGTTCAGTACATGAATGAGGAAAGTTGGTCATAAAGGTCACATCAATATCTCATTCCTAATTCATCCAATCCTCAAAGTTCATTGGTCGTCATCTTTCCATCTCATTACGAGTAGCCAAGCCAACAATGCTCATCTGTGAAAAACAATCTCATTTTACAACCTTGCTTGAGCCATTAACCATGGTATTCTCTAAGTGCCTCTCTTTCAGAAGACAAGTTTTCTGATACTCTGAATGTGGTGTTCTCAGCATTTTCTTTGATGTAAAGTAGCATGTTAATGTGAGAACATGAGGAAGGTACAATCTTGTAAATATATAGTATGAGCATATGAAGTATTGATTAGTGACAAAACAAACACTGAAAAGAAATCACAATCTAATTGGGAGACTTTTTAAAGTGGCAATGTGAAAACATCCAGGGCACAGTAATTCAGAAATTGGCCAGACCAAGAGATGCGATTACTGCATTTAGTATTCATTTTAAATTTCTCAGCATTTTATTTCTGACATTTTGATTACTACACAATCTTAAAATCCTATTTCATAAGATTATCTTTGGAAAATAAATATATGCATTCCCCATTTGATCTAAGGAATTCTTTTCGGCTGAGGAGAACCACCTTTCCAGGGACATGCATTGGCCATTGGGTATAAATTGCCTCTAACTACTACTCAGAGAAAAATATAAAAACTCTATCTCCTTTTCTTAAGTGAGCATTTTTGTGGGATGACCAAGTTCCAGAGTCCTTGAGGATGGTGGATAGCTTTGTGATACATCCCAAGTAATTTTTCCTCTGATTTAAATGCCTTTATTCCCTGTTAAGAAGTATTCTATTTCTCTAGACAATTAGCCTTGTAAAAGTTCCCTGCTTGTGGAGTTTCTCTCCTGTGATACCCAGTTTCTGCAAGTTGAGGTGAACACCAGGCCCTCAGTGTATGTGGAAATAAGGCATTAATACAAGGTTTGCTCTGGCTGCTACTTCTCACTGTGAGCAAAACATTATCTCTACCTCATATCCAGAATTTTATGTTCTTTGTTAATGAATGTGTTATAGTCCATCTTGTATTATTATTGCCTAGTATCAGAGACTAGTTGATATACAATGAGCAGAAGATACTGGCTCACAGGTCTAGAATCTGGGAAAACTAAAGATTCCAGTATCTGGTGAAGACCTTCTTATTGCGTCAATTCCTGGTGAACACACTGAGGTAAACAGAGATCCAGAGGTCCAAACTTGAGATTTCAAAATAGGAGCACTTCCTATCCATGAGGGTGAGATCCCACAGCCTAATCATCTCCTACAGAGCCTGTCTCTTTAATTTTGTACAATGTGGAGGAAATATTTCACAAGAGTTTTGGGGGAAAATAAACATTCCAGCCATAACAATATGTAAGGGAACTCATTAGTTTTCAGCAACAGTAATTTCTGAATCTCCAGAAACAGAACAACCAACCAAGACCTGAGAGTATCTGTGACTAAAGCTTAGATCATGAGTGAACCAATAATCCTGCTGTACTAATGCATAGATAATATAGTTTAAACTAAATAAAGCATCTTTAAATATACAGGATTTTAATAGTTGCCATAAAAGCTTTGTACTCAGTTTAGTTTTTATCACCTTGCCCTCTGCTTTTCCATGATGTATCTAATAAACTTAACAATATTCAACATATAATTATTATTAAATATTTGCTTTTATATTACATGGAAACATAAACTGATTCTCATAGTAAAACTGTGATATGTATTTAAAAGAAGTAATCTGTGTCCCAAAGCGAGAAAAGGCTAATGCTTCTTGTAATGATTTATAGCTTTGCCTTTTTGTAATTTGGTCATAAGTTTTATTTTTCTCAAGGTGATGAGGTATTTCTATAAATATCTACAGTACATTTACATGTGTGAAAGGTTATTTTGGGAGATTCTGCAATCTCAGAATCAGCACCTCTTTTTGCTGCTGACACCTCAGGCATCTCATCAACACATAAGGCTTCCTTTGTCTTCTTTCAGCCAATGACATCTAACATGTGTATTGCACCTCAAACTCTCCTCCACATCTATATATCTGAGCTGGTAGCTTCTCTGAGCCCTATGAATAGCTCAAAGGGTAATTATCAAAATCCCAATAGGTCATTTGCTATCTATCTACTAGGAACCCTTCAAAAGCATTTGCTTAAAACAATCAGCATGTTCTTAAACCATGCTTTCTCTTTCAGTTGTGTGCACGTGTATGTGACGGGAAGTGTGGTGTGTGAGGTGTTTGCATGTGTCTGTGCCTTTGAAACACCCCACGAATTCGCCAGAGGTGGGACTCTTCTTGCCTGAAGTGGCTGGAGCAGAACGTTCAGGATCTTTCTCCATTCCTCTCCCTCCTGTTCTCATTTCGAGCTGGAGTGTCTTTCTGAAAGCAGAGCTTGCTGCTTTTAGTGAGCTGTGGCTCTTTTCTCTGCTCCCCTTCGAGGGACATGGGTTAAGGCCTGTGTGGCCATGCCCCACTATTTACATGTGACCTGGAGTTTCAAGCTTAGGTAATTACTGGCCTCCTCGGGCACTCAGGCAGGGAGCACATTTATCTTCAAGCACAGATTACCATGTTATAAAATCACTCTCCTCTTTCTGTATCCCGACCACCATTTGTTCACAGAAAGATTCCCAGTTCACCTCACACACATTTAGGAGGCTACCTCTTATCACATCTCATGCTATTGCTTCCTGATACATCTGAGAACAAGCCATATCCCTCCCCTAATTCACTGGGCATTCCTCACTAACATTAACATCAATATCAGTATCTTATCTCAGAGCATTAAGATAATTGAGGGTAATTGCTTCACAACTGCCACAGTAGTAGAAACCATTTTTTATTCATTCCTGTACCTCATACACTCAATATAGTCATGATTTTGCAATGGTGCTTAGATGAATGAAGAAATGTATGAATGAATGATTAAAATAAGGTAAAATATAATTAGACTTCAAAGGTTGGTGACTGTTTCAGTCAGCTTTCTTGCTGCTGCCAGTAAGAACTAGAACAAAAACAGGCTGGTCAGGTGAAGGGGTTTAATTGGTTTACAGACTCAAGGGAAAACTACATGATGGCAGGGAAAATGATGGCATGAGCAGAGGCTGGACATCACCTCTTGGCCAACAGCAGGTGGACAACAACAACAGGAGAGTGTGACAAACACTGCAAGGTGAAGCTGGCTACAACACCCATAACCCTCTGCAACAACACACCTCCAATAAGGTTCTAATTCCCAGATTGCCATCAGCTGGAGATCAAGCATTCAGAACACATAAATTTATGTGGGACCCATGAATCAAACCTATATTAACTCACTTTTCACTTGAGTAGTTTTCAAAAGATGAATAGAAATGAAAGTGCATCTCTAAAACATGTTGATAATTTTGTTAGACTACAGTACTCAGTTCAATGAAGGTTTGGCTTAGCAAAAACTGAATGGTTTTACAAGGTAACAAGAGATAAGTTTTGGAGTTATCCTTCTGTACAAATTATATTTCCTATTTCCTTTACAGTAATTTTGAAAAGTTAATTTAAGGAAGATGAAAATGAAAATTTTGCTGTCCAGAGATTGAAGGAGAGAGATGACAGTGAGCATGAGTGTTCCAGGGTCTCTTGCCACTGCACACAACTTCTGATGCATCATGAGTACTGGGGAGACAAACCTGGACCGACAGGCTTTGAAAGTAAGTGGCTTCAATAACTGAGCCGTCTCTGCAGCCCTCATCTAGTTTTGTGTAATACAACAGATGAGGAAGAAGCTCCTCCTCCCAGTGCAGAGACACAAAGCTGCGGGTGGATGAGGAGAATGAAGGGCCCCTCATTGTTACATGCCATTGGTCCTTGCCAGTGATCATTTCATGTGCTTCCCAGGAGGACAAGGTTGGCTGACACTCAGTTTCATCAATACATTTCAAAAATGATGTTGAACTCAGGAACCCAAACAGTAAAGTACATTCTTTATATACATATACGTGCACATATTCTGTATCTCATATGGTTATAAAGCAACATAAACAATCTATGTTAATAGAAATGAAAATTGTCATTTATAGGGATAGGACAAGGGATTTTATCAAAGAGGAGAAGTGGCTAAGTTTTCAGGGTAATAAATATTGCTGCCCTAATTCTCCCAACCTCACTTGCTTATTCCCTAAGACATA
>PVHP010047520.1:0-12880 GCA_004024765.1 Zapus hudsonius
AACAGCCTGGGCTACAGAGCAATAGCCTGTCTCAAAAAGCCAAAAGAAAACTAAGGGCTGGGGTGTGCTTGGCAGTGGAGCACTGGCCTAGCACGTGTGAGGCCCAAAGTGCCAATCCCAGCATCACAAACAAAATGAAACACAAAAGCTCAGCAGAAATTCCCAGCACCTAATGAATTCCAACAAACTGGGAACACCTTCCATGCAGGTGACAATGGATGGTGTCAGGACCCCAAAGGGCAGCCTGGTCCCTCACCTGACCCTCCAAGTGAGTTACCTGGGTACTAACCTGGTAGGTGTGCAGGATCTCCAGGAAGGACCTGTAGATCTCGGGATGGTCCAGAAAGCGGGTCTTGATCTTATTCACATAGCTGATGGCATTGTTGAACTCCACAGAGTCTGACTCCAGGGTCACCTGGCCTTTGTCCTCCTTGTATGGCACCTGCTGCTTGAAGTCCTCGCCACAGTCACCATGGCCATGCGAATTCTCCTGGGGAGAATGGAGCAGTGAGTTGCCATGGGCTGGTCCCAGGAACAGATGGTGAAAAGGCCAGGCCTGACCACTGTCTGCCAATAGCAGACACAACCCAATACCTAGTCAAGCATTTTTATTGCATGCAGAGAAGGATCCAAAGAAAGGGGAGTTAGCAGGGTGCAGGCAGAACACCCCGCCAGCTCTTCCCACAGTGCCAGAACAGCTATGCATCTCTGGGGCAGTCTCTCCAGCTCACCTCCCTGACCTTGCCATAATCAATTCCATTCTGAGGTGAAAGTTGAGTAAGCCCCCAAACCCCGCTTTTTTAATTGTGCTGCAGTCCAGGCTAGCCTGGAACTTGTAATCTTCCTGCCTTAGCCTCCCTGGTGCTGGGATCATAGGTGGCTTCCCATGCCTGGCTAACAAACCCTTCACACTGAGAAACCAGAATGCAAGAGAAATTCACAAGGTGTGGGACATGGATGCTATTGAAACCAAGTGTGGGCTGTGTGTAAAGGAAGTCCTCCCACACCTTCCACTAAGTTCTGAGGTGGGAAACAGCAGCTGCTGTCAGTGAGGGGCACCCCACAGCAGAATCCAGGATTGATGGAAGAAGGGCCTCTGAGCACTAATTCCCAGGGAAACTGAGTGAGGGCCAGTCACTTAGCTGAGAGGGACAGGCGGCCCTGACCACCAAGCATGTCTTTTATTTATGTATTTTTCTGCTGATATAAATAAAAATAGACTACAAATGTCTCCTTTCTAAACACTGAAATCTTGATTCGCATAGCCTGGAGCCAAGGATCCAGTTCTAGAGTGAGTCAGAGTCCCTCCACTCTGGCTCAAGGACTTAGGTCAGATAACATACCCTCAGCAAATCCTCTTGAACCACCTTTCACCAGTATACAATGCCCCTGAGCCCCTCTCCTGTTCTCCCCAGCAGCTACACCTTCCTTGGTGTAGTGTGTTTTACTAAATCCAGTTCCGCCTTTCAGCCACATAGGCTGGGTGGGAAACCCCAGAAGGGAAGAAAATGTTTTTGTTCTTTCTCAAGCCCCCAGGGCCCAGGCTGGGGCTCACTGCCTTTATCCACTGTGAGTCAGGAACACACAGATCATCCCCTCTGGTGCGAAGTGCTGCCCTGAATAGGCACAGGGAAGGCCAAGCACACACAGCATGCCTGCAGCAGGTGGCTCTAGAAGCACATGCCCATCATCTTTAGGCAGCACTCACTAATTTTTCTGAGTCAGGAGGAAACTGAAGAAGTGGCTTCTTAGGACCTTGTCTGCCCTGCATCCAGCTGCCTTCTCACACAGCTGTCCTTACTGTGTGTCTGTGTTCCAAACTCTTCCTATAGGGGCACGAGTCAGATTTGAGGGCCCACCAAATGGACTCACTTGACTTATGGTTAGTCAAGGCCCTATCTCCAAACACAGCAGTCCCTTGGTGTCTACAGGGTGTGGGTTCAGGGACTCCATGCTCAAACATGGCACTGTGTTTGCACACAGAGACTTTACAGAGTCTCTGTGAGACTTAAGGTACTTAAGGTACTTGAGAATGCCCTGAGGCACAATGTCAATAACATGCACACAGTTGCTCTATGGTACAGTTTAGGAAGTAGGCCTGGCTCAATGGCACAGAGCTCCACTAGAACGCACAGGCCAGGTTCCAACCCCAGGGCCCCCTACCCGGAAGGAAGTCTCCACATTCTCAGGACAGATAGACTTTTTTCTGAACATCCCCAATCTGTGGTTAATGATTATGCAGATGCAGAACCCAAGCAGGTACTGGGGACTGAGGCTTCAGCATTTGAACTGGGGTAGTGGACCCAACAGCGGGTACAAAGGAGACAGTGTGAGGTCATGCACGCGCGCACACACACAGGACAGAGAGCCACCACAATTCCCAATGTTCTCAAGGCTCTGGGAAGCTCCTGCTGACTGCCCATGCTCAAGGTTGCAGGGGTCTGTGTTTGAGCTCCTTCATGGAACACGGGCTTGGGAGAAACCAGAAGAAAGCAGCCATGGGGCCAAGGTTTGCTCTTGGCAAGGCAGGAGGGCATTTTCAAGCATGATATGGTCCCTTGAATGAGCCACAAGACACAACCAGTCCTCTGGGCCATGTCTCTGCCAAGGGCACCAGTGATGGAGCAGTTGCCATGACATACAACCTGGCAGCTCAACAGACTGAACATAGAATGACCCTATGAACCAGGAATGCCACTCTACTCAAAGAACTGAGTAGGACTGAAATTAGTCCTGGTACTCTTAATATTTCCAAGAGCACAGCTCCCAACAACCAAGAGGGGAAGCAACCAAAACACACATAAGATGAATAGAACAAACATGGTCCTTCCAGAGGGATACCACTTCCAGAAGGATGCCACCCAGACATGAGCAGGAACAAAGCACTGGTACATGCATGTGAATAAACCTTGAAAACATGACACTGGTGAGAGAAGCCAGAAACAAAAGGTCCCAGGGTATATGATCCCATTTATATGAGATGTCAAGTACAACAAACACATACACAGAGACAGGAAGCAGGGGCTTGGGAAGAATTAAAAAAAGGGTTTGCTTTGGGGATGATAGAAATGTTCTGGAATTAGTGGTGATGACTGCATAAAACTCTAAATATACTGAAAACCACAGAATTGTACATTTCTTAATAGTCTGATGAATTTCATGTTATATGAATGGTGTGTCAAAATTTTAAAAGACGTTTTATTGTGATTCATAAATGCTGCTGCCCCCAGAGGGTCTCCTGATGAGCCATGGTCCCCACTTTCCCACCAATAGTTATCTTGCTCCTTCCTGGCACAGCTCTGGAACAGATACAAAGGAGTTCTGCAAGCTGCCACCTCTGAAGGAAATGGTGAGGACCACACCAGCTGGGGTGGCCTCAGGGGCTGTCAGAAGTAGCATTACAGCCCAGGTCCAGGCTGTTCAGCCTCCAATGCTAAGGACTCAGGAGGTGGGTCCCCACCTATCTGCCCACCTCTCCTTTTATTGGGGGATAGGACTGATCTCACTCTGTAGCCCAGGTTGGCCTAGAATTTGCACGTATCCTCCTGTCTCTGCTTCCTAAGAGCTGAAATGACATGCGTAAGCTAGCACAGGCATCTCTGTCTGCCACCTTGAGACTTATGTTCCAAACTGTGGCTGTAATGGCCACCAGCCATGTAGGATTTCAGGCTGCTGTGGCGAGTGTTCTTGCTCCCTGGCATCTGGGGTAGAGACCAGGGAGGTGGCCCAGGAGAAAGAATAATGCTGCTTCCAAAGTACGACCTTCTGGGATCCAGGCACACCCACCACAGGCATCCCCAAGGCTGGGACTCCCTAATCATCTTTCTCTGCACCTAATACACTTCTCATATGGGATTGGCAAGCACCCTAACAAAATGAGGGAGGGGGGAGAGTTACATTTCAAAAGAGTACAGCTAGTTTGGAAGGGTGGTACACATCTGTCATCCCAGCACTCAGCTAGGGGAAGAAAAAAGAGACAACAAAGCTAGAAAACTGAATTTATTTATTTATTTATTTATTTATCTATTGAAACAGGGTCTCTCTCACTCTAGCTCAGGCTGACTTAATACTAACTGACTTAATACTAACTCTGTAGCCCAGGCTGGCCTCCAACTCACAGTGATCTTCCTATCTTAGCCTCCCAAATGCTGGGATTAAAGTCATGCACCACCAAACCTGGTTGTTAGAAAATTTAATTTAAACAAAAGAAAATCACCAAGACATTGACACATGAAGCCCTAGAAGGTTCCTTGGATATAAAATGGGTGTCTCATCTTGTGTGAATCTGTTATAAAGTCAGGATAATACCAACTTGGGGGTGTCAGGGGGACCAAAGGGGCTCCAGAGAGCCCCAAAGAGAACAAGGGACAGTGGTAGCTGGTGGAGGTGTTCCAGGAGTGGTTGCCTCCACACTGCAGCAGGAGCACCATTTGTGGCTGTCAGGGATAGTCCTTGTCAAGCCTTTATGCAAGTCAAGGAGGCCCCCTGCTCAACCAAGCCTCGTTATCTGTCCAACAGCTCTATGTGTGGGGACAGCAAGGCCCCTCCGTGTTAGAAGACTAGCAGATTCTGACTAGAAAATCTGTACTTCCTGTGGGGCTGTGGGCTGTAGAGGCAAGATCACCAGCCCCACCTGAGCATGCAAAGGCACTCTCCCAGCAGGCACTTTCCTGACAAGTGACAGGAACCTCAGCCAGCCTTTAGGCAGCATTCTCATTGCTCACACCTCCAGACTACTCTCAGGACCTACCACTGCTGCAAACAGCTGGGCTTTGTGTCTTGGCTATGGGTGTTCCAGAAATCACTCCTGCTAAGATTTTGTGGTTTGAAGGCAGGAATCTGGCCCCTGGATCCTGGGTTCCAGATGCAGGTAAAATACTCATCCATGCCCCCTTTGAAATCTATACTTCTTGGCTTTAATGAGAAAACATGCTAATGGAGGAAGGGGTTGGCCTTGTACAGGAAGGGGGAAAAAGGCAGAATTGGTCCCTCTCTAAATCTCGACTTCCTAACTAGAAGCCTGGCACATGGTACACAGCAATCATCCCAGCACTCCAGAGTTTGAGGCAAGAGAATCTTGAATTCAAGGCCTATCTCAAAAGAAACTACAGAGATGGATGGGGCAAGGTGTCTCCATAATAGGAGGCATAGAAGCCCCAAGCCAGAGCTAAGAAATGACCCATGGCAATTTAATGAAGCACAGCAACAATAAACAGTTATTCCACAGGCATGGAACAGCTCAACCACATTTATTTTGTTGGTGGCTCTGAGATCAACCAAAAGCAACCAAGTAATCAGATGCAAACTCTTATAAGCCCAAGGTCAAGGATTAGCCTGGTAGGTAGGCTCCCTGGAAAAGCCTTAAAGGAAGACCTAAAACCTCAGAAACTGTTGTCATTATTTGCCTGAACACCAAAACCTTCCTGACATCAGTTTTGTTTTTTGTAGTGCTAGGGATGGAACCAGAGCCTAGTACATGCTAAGCACATGCTCTATCACTAAGCTAAGCCTCCAGCCACTACTGTTGGTTTAAGTCTTCCAAACAGATCAATTTGGGAGGTAAAGGCTGCCTATGGCTAGAAGCAATTAGCAAATGTGGAAAAAGAACCGAGTGTACCCAGGGTTTCACCACCAACAAGCCACGCTTCGCTTCTCACTCTGAAGTGCATGAGGGGGTGTGAAGATCCATATCACTCAAACCAAGCCTACCTGGCTGGTCAGAGGTGACTGGATGCTGAGCTTGCCATTCTTAGGGATGTCGATTCGGTATCCGAGTGGAAGGAAAGCATTGAATCCCACGATGAGGTCAGGGTGCTCATGGAAGAGCTGTGACACACGCCTGATCACGCCAGGGGTGTCGATGCTGGAAGAAAGAACCCAAGTGGGAAAATTCACAAGAAAATCCATTCCCAACTCTTGCAACACTGCCATCATCCCAGGTTCCTCAACACCCTTGCTGGAGGGGTGGGGTATTCCAGGGACTCACTTTCCCCCCTTCCGGCCACCCAGTTGAGGACTGAAGAGTCCTGCTGACTGCTTCAGGTTCTTTGAAAATATTAGTTTTGTTACTTATTGGGGGGGGGGGGATCCAAAATAGAAGAAATGTTCATGGCATGTGAAAATTCTATGAAACTTGTATCTCACCGAGCCCTCTAAGATGGGACCCAGGGGCACCATCTGTGGCTAGGGTTGGCGTCCCTCTGCCCTTTTCATTCTGCCTGCAGTCACCTAGCATGCATGGAAGACCAAGCCAGGCCTTCCATACCTCCTAAAAGGGACAAACAGCCTGGTAGCAATGTGATCTGCAGAAATCTAACAGACTGCAGGCCTGAATTCTAGTCTCACCTCTATTGCTAAAGAAGGTCCCTTATCTATACCAAGTCCCAGTGAGGATCCTTCTCATATATATTTTGGAGGGAAATGTGTGCATGTTCATGTGGGAGAGTGCTCAGAGGCCCAAGGACAACTTTCAGGCTCTCACTTTCCACTCTATTTTAAGGCAGGGTCTCTGGTTCTTCTTGTTCACTACTGCGTACAGAAGGCTAGCTGGTCTTGGAGCTTGGGGGGATTATACTTGCTGTCTCTGCCTCCCTTCTTGTCTTCAACATACTGAGATGGCAAAAGCAGGCCATAGCATCCAACTTTTACACAGGGTGTGGGGATCTGTACTCAGGCTTGAGCCATTTTCCCAGCCCCCTACCCCATAAACATCCTATACAAAATGGGAAGCAGGGAGTAGGTAGTACATGCCTGTAATCCCAGCACAGGGAGGCAGAGATAGGATTGCCCTGATTTCAAGGCCATCCTGAGACTACATAGTGAATTCTTCAGCCTGGGCTAGAGTGAGCCCCTGAGGGGTGGGGAGTGTGGTGCCCCCCAGTATCTGATTCTGTGCCTAAAAAACAACTCACAAGTTTTATTAATTTCTATAAGCCAGGCCCCTCATGATTTTTCCATCCAAGAGCCAAGAGAGGCACCCTGAGGACAAGATTTAAGGGGGAGTCCATATCACAAGAACAACCAAACCAAGATAAATAACATTTTAGTGTAGTGCTTGCCAAAAAGTAAAAAATAAAATAAAATCTAAATAGCTCCAATCTTTCATGAATAAAACTCTAACTTTAAAAAAAAAATCAACATTTTTCAATAAAGACGACCCAGCTCAGGCTAGAGCTCCACTCCCATTTCCCCAGTTCCTACCCTCTTTCCTTCCAGAAAGCCCCCTGCTCAACAGAGCCTCACAGAGGGAGCCACCCAATCCTATGATTTTTAGGAGGAGCTCAGGTTCCCAGGGGACCCACAACCTGTGCAAGGTCATCCGGCGATGGGGGACTGCGCATTTGGGAAAGAGAGGGTCCTGTTGGAGGGGAGGGGGAGAGAGGGGTGCTTTCAGAGATGGGGTGGGGGGCTGCGGGTTACCTCTGGCTTTTGAACTCCTTCATGATCTCCAGGAAGCCGTTGTAGGTGGCTGGGTCGCTGCCAAAGCGGATCTTCACCTGGTCGAGGTAGGTGAGAGCGTCCTCCACCTGTGGGGAGGGGAGGGGAGGGCTGCAGTGACTCAGGAAGCAGAGGCAGGGGGATGCCAGGGCTGGGGTGAGAAATGAGAGGTGCGGGTGGAGGAGCCGAAGCGGGGTCTCCAGGAGGACCGAGGGGAGGACTGCGGGGGTCCCGCGTCACCGACTGCGCAGAGGGGAGGCCGAGGCAGGGCCGGGCGGGGCCGCGCTGACGGCCGCCAGCCCGCGGGAGTCCAAGGCAAGTGGGGACCCCCGGGAGAAAGGTGGAGGCGACACTCACGTGCACCGGCAGCTTCTCGTGGCCCCCCGAGCCCGAGCGACCCCAGCGGGCGCCGCCGAGCCCCCGGCCCGCGGAGCCGCCGCCACCAGCGTGCGCCATGTTGGAAAGTATCGCCGCCGTCTGACCCGCCCCCCCTCCTCCCCGTCCGGAGCTCAGCCGCGCAGGCGCGGGCCACGCCCCCTGGTGGGCGGGGCTGGAACCTCGGGAGAGGGGCGGGGCTGCTCCCGGGACCCCTCTCCCCCCTCCGCCCCCTAAGGCGACCCCAGCTGAGGATTGATGAGTCCCGCTGACCGGTGCAGGTCCTCAGAAAATATTAGTTACTTATTGGGGGGAAAATCCGAAATAGAAGAAATGCTCGTGGCACGTGAAAATCCTATGAAATTCACATCTCGGTTTTGAGGTGGGTGTGGTGGTGCACGCCGGTCACCCCAGCACTCAGAGGCTGAGGCATGAGGATCATCGGAAGGGCTTGGCTGCATAGAGAGACCCTGTCTCAAAACCAGAAAGAATTTTTTAATATTTTATTTATTCATTTTCAAGGAGAGAGAGAGAACCAGGGCCACCACCTTGTGGGGCTGGCTTATGTGGGTCCTGAGGAATTGAACCCGGGGCCTTAGGCACTGGAGGCAAGTGCCTTAACCGCTGAGCCATCTCTCCAGCCCCAGAAAGAAAATTTTTAAAAGCTCAACATTTCAGGGCTGGAGAGATGGCTCAGCGATTAAGGCGCTGTAAAGCAGAAGGACCTGGATTCGAGTCCCCAGGACCTACGTAGAGTCAGATGCACAAGGTGGTGCAGTGTCTGGAGGTCATTTTAAGTGGCTGGAAGCCCTGATGTGCCTCTCTCTCTCTCTCTCTCTCTCTCTCTCTCTCTCTCTCTCTCTCTCTCTCCCCTCTCTCTGTTTCTCACTCTCTGCCTACCTACCTATATATCCATCTATTTCTCTCATTCTCTCAAATAAATAAATAAATAAATTTATATATATATATATATATATATATTCATCACATTGCAGTGCTGACCTGTTTCAAGAGAGCTTTGCATTTCTGTGATAGTAAATAGTTGTACTGGAACTCGAGGGCTTCCACTCCCATCACTAGGTGTGTTTGTGCATCAACAGTAGGGTGAGAAGTCATGAAAGCTGCTAAAGCTGTAGTCTGGTATTTTAACAATTTAACCTTTTCTGGAAAAGTTTGTGGGCCCCTTACTTTGTAGGGCTGGTATGACAGACAAAAGAGCACCCTAATCCAGAACCTTCTGTAGTGAAGTATTGCTAAATTATGGCCTTTTTTCTTCTAGCTCCATTTCCCTATTCTTTTTTTTAATTTTTAAATTTTATGCAAATGGTATGGTAACCTACACCTTTAATCCCAGCACTTGGGAGGCTGAAGTAGGAGGATTACCTGGACTACATAACCAACATTGTCTACAGAGTGTCAACCTGGGCTAGAGTGAGACCCTGCCTCAAAAAACATTTGCATGGTTGTGTGTCTCCACATGTGTACATTGGAGTCCAGAGGTTGCTCCTCAGCTGCCTGTCTACCTCTTTTCTTTAAATATTTTATTCATTTGAGAGAGAGTGAGAGAAAGAAGCCGATATAGAGAGAGAATAGGTGCTAAGGGCCTCTGGGCACTGCAAACTCCAGACACAAGCGCCACATTGTGCATCTGGCTTTATGTGGGCACTGGGGAATCAAACACAGGTCATTCTGCTTTATAGGCAAGCATCTTAACCGCTAAGCCATCTCCCCAGCCCAGTCTACCTCTTTTTAAGATAGGGTTTCTCCTTGGCCTGGAGCCCACCAATTAGGGAGCTCTAGAGACCCACCTCTCTTCACCACTCCAGTGCTAGGATTAAAGGGACAAGTCGCTACACCCTACCTTTACGTGAGTTCTGGAGATTTACCACAGATCCTCATGCTTTCAGGGCAAACCCTGCTCCCACTGAGTCTTACTCCAGGCCCTCACTTCCCTCTTTTGATCTTATCACTTTCCAGTTGGTGTTCCAAAGCCCTAAATTTTTTTCAGTTCTGAGGATGGAACTCCAGATCTTGTGCACCATAGGCAAGTTCCTGACCAGTAACTAAGTTGCATCCCCAGCCTGTGTTGTTGTGGCCAGTTTGTTAGGCCACTGCTCCCCCAGGAACCTGTTCCTCTATTTACATATATACAATACCCTTCCCCATCACCCCCTGTCTAGTTGACTGGCCTCTACTACTGACTTTTACTCCAACTCACATAGCTAGGATCCACATATGGAAGAGAACATGTGGCATTTGGCATTCTGGGCCTGGGTTACCTCACTTAGAATGATCCTTTCCAGATCCATTCATTTCCCTGCAAATTTCATAATTTCATTTTTCTTTACCACTGACTAGAACTCCATTGTATAAATGAACCACATCTTCATTATCCATCCATCAGTTGAGGGACATCTAGGCTGTTTCCATTTCCTAGCTATTGTAAATAGAGCCACAATAAACATAGATGAGCAGGTATTTCTAAGACAGTGAGTAGAGTTGTTAGGCTATATGCCAAGGAGTGCTATAGCTGGGTCAGATAGTATATCTATTTTCAGCTGTCTCAGGAACCTCCACACGGCTTTCCACAATGGCTGTAACCAGTTTACATTCCTACCAACAGTGTAGAAGGGTTCTTCTTTTCCCACATCCTTGACAGCATTGATTGTCATTTGTTGATGGTAACTGTGATGGTTAGGTTTTGTTGTCAACTTGGATGTTTTTAATTATCTTGGGTGGGTCTCTGAGGATGTTTACAGGAAGGCAGCCTCTCAGCAAGGGGCAAGATCTAAAGAACTCAAAGAAGCTAGAAGTAAACATCCTTTCCTGTGTGGGCAGTGCAAGAAGGAAATTCCAGAGACTAAAGAAGCCATTAAGTCTGGGATAGGGTTGTAAGACCCCGTGCTAAGCCTATATAAGGAGAAGAAATTCTCTTTGGCTCTCCTGCCTGTTCCCTGTTCTGTGTGTGTGGTGTAGCTGATGGGTTTTTCTCTCTGCTTGGACCTGTGAAAAAGGACCAGCCTCTTTCACAGAACAGCAAACAGACAGGAAGGAGGGCCAAGGAGAGAATTTCTTCCCCTTTATATAGGCTTAGGGTGGGGTCTTACAACCCTTTCCCAGACTTAATGGCTTCCTGAGTCTCTGGAATTTCTTTCCTGCACTGCCCACACAGGAAAGGAGAGAACTATTCCATTTATTTCAGTAAGTTGCCTCTCTGAGTACAAGACTAGGTGGGTCTTAACTGTAACCGTTGTGTCTTTTTTTCAGCTTTATCAGTTTCTGATGTACCAAATCCCTCACATTTGTTTCTTTATTTAAGGCCCTTCACACAGTGCCACTTTTCTGGAAAGAATGGTAGGTTCTGTCTTGCTCTAAACAATGAGTCTTTTCCAGAGAGTTTTCAAGGCTAAAATAAATGTTTGGCTGTTTGGATTGCAGAACATTTTAGGAAAGAGAACATCCAAGTTTGTAAGGTGGCAATTCTAGCTGATCCATTCTCTATACACGATGTGGGGCTGGTGGTTGAAGGCGCTTGCTTGCTTGCAAAGCCTGCTGGCCTGAGCTTCATTCCCCAGTACCCATATAAAGGCAGATGCACAATGTGGCTCATGTGTCTGAAGTTTGTAGCAGCAAGAGGCCTTGGCACACCCATATCCCCCCCCCTTTTCTAAGTAAAAATATTTTTAAAAGAACACTTTATGGGCTGGAGAGATGGCTCAGCGGTTAAGGCACTTGCCTCCAGTGCCTAAGGCCCCGGGTTCAATTCCCCAGTACCCACATATGCCAGACCCACAAGGTGGTGGCCCTGGTGCGCTCTCTCTCTCTCTCTCTCTCTCTCTCTCTCTCTCTCTCTCTCTCTCTGTATTTCTCTGATTGAAAATGAATAAATAAAATATTTTTAAAAAAAAAGAACACTTTATGAAGCTGGAGAAATGACTCAGCAGTTAAAGGCACCTGCTTGCAAAGTCTGTTGGCTCGGGGTTTGATTCCCCAGTACTCATGCAAAGCCGGATGCACTAAGTGATACATGCATCTGGAGTTCCTTTGCTATAGCAGGAAGCCCTGGTGCGTCCATACTCACTTTCTCTGTCCGCCTCCTTTAATCTCTCTCTCTCCTAAAAAAATATTATTTTTTGTCTTTTGTCTTTTTTTTTTTTTTTCGGTGCTGAGGACCGAACCCAGGGCCTTGTGCTTGCTAGGCAAGCGCTCATCCACTGAGCCAAATCCCCAACCCCTATTTTTTTAAAAAGAACACTATGGAAGTTTTTCAGATAGCTTTCCACTTTCCTGTCTTGTTTGTTTGTTTGTTTGTTTGTTTGTGACTCTCACGGAAATTCCCTGCCGATCCATGCCCCATCATTTTCCCCCACCCCAGGTAAGGGTCTGGCTCTAGCCCAGGCTGACTTGGAACTCTGCAGTCTCAAGCTGGTCTCAAACTCACAGAGATCCTCCTACCTCTACCTCCTGAGTGCTGGGATTAAAGGTGTTCACCACCATGGCCAGTTCCCAGGCCAAATTTTTGAAAACTGGCGCCTTGATGCCAAGGAAACTAGTGGTTGACAGGATCTTTGGAATTTGGGGGATTCACTGGCTTTTTTGATTGGTCCTGGTAATTTCACCTTATTTACATACACCAATCAGGACCTGCCTTTGTCTTTATAAGCTTTTGTGAACTCAGGGAAGCCCTGCCATGGCTGCACCCCCCACCTTCTCGGCTGCCTGGGCTGCTGTCCTGAGACCCCTGAAGCTGCTTGGGCCCCCAAGCCTCTGCGCTCCAGCAGTCAGAGCTGTATCCCAAGCTGACTGACCTGGAGTTCACTATGTAGTCTCAGGTTGTGGCTCTTGACCAGCAACCAGCTGCCACCAGGCGTTAAGAGCTATAACACATGTGCCCTCTCCACAAACCCATGGCCACCAGGAGTCAGCTGTAGCCACCTTTGCCCTCCTTGTTGGCAAACCCATGGCCATCAGGAGTCCAGTTTCCTTCCATTCTTGTTATATTATCCATATAAATAAATCGTCATTCAGCCACCCTTTCCTGTCTGTCCATTCAGTTCTTCAGGTGGAT
>PVHP010047521.1:0-12869 GCA_004024765.1 Zapus hudsonius
CCTAAGTCCTCAACACTAAAGCAGACTTGAAACTCCACAATGGCTCAGGGAACTTTTTGGAAAAGGGGGCAGAATGATTGAAAGAGCCATGGTGGAGAAACATTCCAGGGACATTGCCCCCCCCACCAAAAAAAAGGCTGGGGGGCTGGAGAGATGGCTCAGCGGTTAAAGCACTTGCCTCCAGTGCCTAAGGCCCCGAGTTCAATTCCCCAGGACCCACATGGGCCAGACCCACAAGGTGTGGCCTTGGTGCTCTTTCTCTTTCTCTCTCACTCTCTGTATCTCTGTGAGAAAATGAATAAATATTTAGAAAAAATAAGTCTGTTGCTTGCACAACTCATAGATCCTCTGTGGAAAAGGGGAAATGAGGAGGGAAATGGGGGTACCAACACAAGGCTTTGTACAGACCAGAAAGCCAAGAAGTGCACATCTGTGCATTAGTGATGCTAAACCTAGGCAGGTAATGGCTTACAGAGGCGGGTAACCCTTAACTGGAACTGGGATCTATGGTAAATCCATATGAGTACCAAGAACCTGGGCTCCATGGGAAAACCCCACCAGAGATCTACAGAAAGGTTATACCCATTAGAATATCACCAAATTAACAAAGTTTATCTCATTTAACCTATACTGATATCACTCTCTATTGGAGATTCTGTTTGCATTTTTCAGAAGGCAGCAAGAACCGTGGACAGCCCAATCCCACCAACAGGACCGAAGATGATGCCTGTCACCCAGGCAGGAGACAAACCACCCATAACTTAGGATATGGAGCCCAAACAAAACCTTTGAGGAAGTGGCAAGATGAATAAGAGACCTACCTCCATCCACACAAGTCAGGTAACCTGTGAAAGGATAATGGAAACAGACACAGAAGATACCCAACACAATCCAAAGCAGAAACCAAGAGACTCTTAAGTAAAGCAGATCTAAAACTCACCCACCATAACTCAGGGATCTGAGCAGAAGAGGGGGGTAGAAAGACTATAAGAGCCATAGTGGGGGAAAATACCCAGAGCCAGTGTCTATCCCCACCCCAGCAACAAAACACAAAGAAAAAAAAAAAGCTAGCTACCTCTCGTATAAAGCCCCTATCCCATGGACTGATCCAGCAAATACACTGAGGAGGGTTCTCAGCAGGTTGGGGACAAGGAGGGAAATGGGGATATCATCATAAGACTTTCTGATACATTGTATCTAATTATTGACAAAAAATATGAAAAAAAAATTTTTAAATGGGAGCTTAAGAGATACAAAAAAAGAACCCTTAAAGCAAGTTAAAAAAAACTGGCATTATCATGAGACCTTTACTAAAGGTATTTAAACATTCTTATCTGGTAACAAACTGGAAGCAAGTTAAAAATAAAATATCTACCCACTGACAAACTTCTTACAAGTAATAAAATTTGTTTTACAATTACTAAAATAAGCTGAATTTTAGTACGCTCATTTATGGACTGTTACATGACTTGGCAAATGATGTGAAGAAAAAATGTGATGCATACAACTCTAAAATAAAGATACTACCAAAATTAAACTGTGCCCACATATATGATTTAACTATTTGCTTCTTTAAAAAAAAAGGCTGGAAGGATATGATCCTTTTCAAACAATGTCTTACAGATGGGCAAGGAGGCAGAACATCCCAGAATGAGAAAAGATTGTAAGAGCACAGTAAGGACTGGAGAGATTGCTCAGCAGTTAAAGGAGCTTGCTTGCAAAGCCAACTGGCCTGGGTTCAATCCCCCAGTACTCACCCAAAGGCAGACATACAAAATGGTGCATGCCTCTAGCGTTGTTTGCAGTAGCAGGAGGCCACAGTGTGTTCATAAACTCTCTCTCTCAAATAAATAAATAAAATTTAAAAAACAACAGGGGCTGGATGGCTTAGCAGTTAATGCATTTGTCTGCAAAGCAGAAAGACCCAAGTTAGATTCCCCAGTACCCATGTAAAGCCAGATGAACAAGGTGGTACATGTGTCTGGAGTCCCTTTGCAGTGGCTGGAGGCCCTGGCACTCCCATTCTCTCTGTGTCTGCCTCATTCTCTCTCTCACACACTCAAATATTTTTTTTAATTTTTTTTACTTTATTATCCATAATGAGTTACAACATTTAGTGGGCAAACAATGAGTTGTTATCCCCAATTCCCCACTGCCCTCCCCTCCCCCCTCCACTGGATAACCTCCTCCATGGGTCGTCTGGAACACTCAAATATTTTTTTTTAAAAAAATGGAAAAAAAAACAGGGGATGGAGGAGATGGCTCAGCTGTTAAAGCACTGTAAAACTGAACAACCAGAGTTCAATTCCCAGTACCCACGTAAAGAAGATGCACAAAAGGGGTGCATGCATCTGGAGTTCCTTTGCAATGGCTAGAGTCCCTGGCATGCCCATTCTCTCTCTCTCTCTCTGTCTCTCTCTCTCCCCTTCTGTTGTGGTCAGCTTTCTAGTTGCTGCACAGAAAGAACCCAAACAAAAGCAGCTTGTGGAGGAATGGGTTTATTTGGCTTACAGACTTGAGGGGAGACTCCATCCTGGCAGGGAAAGCGATGGGATGAGCAGAGGGCTGGACGTCTGCCACAGCACTGCAAACAGCAGCAGGAAGGTGTGCCAAATACCGGCAATGGGAAGCTGGCTTATAACCCCAAAAGCCTGCCCCCAACAACACAGCTCTAGCAAGGTTGTAATTCCCAAACTGCCATCAGCTGAGGATCGATTGTTGAGAACACATTCATTTGTTTGTGGCAGACACCTGGATCAAACCATGACACCTTCCATGGTAAATAAATAAATAATATTGTAAAAAAAAAAAAAAACAGGGGCTGGAGAGATGGCTCACCAGTTAAGGCACTTGCCTGCAAAGCATAATGACATGGGTTTGATTCCCCATTACCCACGTAAAGCCAGGTGCATACAGTGGAACATGCATCAGAGGTTCCTTTGCAGTGGCTAGAAGCCCTGGCACACCCATATTCTCTCTTTCCTCTGCTTGCAAATAAATAAATAAATATTTTTTTTTGGGGGGGGGTCGTGGTAGGGTCTTGCTCTAGTCCAGGCTGACCTGGAATTCACTATGTAGTCTCAGGGTGGCCTTGAACTCATAGCGATCCTCCTACCTCTGCCTCCCAAGTGCTGGAATTAAAGGCGTGCACCACCATGCCTGGCCTAATAAATAAATAAATTTAAAAAACAAAACATAGTAAGGGGCTGGAGAGATGGTTCAGTGGTTAAGGCACTTGCCTCCAGAGACTAAGGACCAGGGTTCAATTCCCCAGTACCAATGCAAGCCAAATGAACAAAGTGGGTAGAGGCCCTGGTTTGCCCATTCATTCTTTTTTTTAAAAAAAATCTTTACTATTGATAATTAGATACACTGTATGAGCAAATCTTGTGATGGTAGTACCCCCATTTCCCTCCCCTGTCCCCATCCCACTGGGGACCTTCCTGTGGATCTGTCCTTGGGTCCTTGGGGTAGAAGGTTATGAATTGCAAAAGAGGTAGCCATTTTTTTCCCACTGTGTATTGTTGCTGGGGGGGGGCAATGTCTCTGGATATTCTCCCCCACCCCATGACTCTTATAATCTCTCCATCTCCTCTTCTGCTCAGTTCCCTGAGTCATGGTTAGATGAGTTTTAAGTCTGCTTTATTGTTGAGATCTTCTTATTCCCTCCCTCCCTTTCTCTTTCTCTCTTTCCCTTTCTCTTTCTCTCTTTCCCTCTCTCTCTCTCTCTCTCTCTCTCTCTCTCTCTCTGTGTGTGTGTGTGTATATATGTATGTATACACCTTGGCTTATAAATAAAATATAAAAAAAATTAAATAAATTTAAAAAACATAGTAGGGCTGGAGAGATGACTCAGCGGTTCTGGGTTCAATTCCCCATTACCCACATAAGCCAGATGCACAAAGTGGCTCATGCATCTGGAGTTCCTTTGCAATGGCTAGAGGCCCTAGTGTGCCCATACTCTGTCTCTCTCTGCTTCTAAATGAATGAATAAATAAATAGTAAATGGGGAGTGGTATCTCACAGTGAAGCAGAATGGCAGCCACCAGTTCAGGACCAGCCTGAGCTATATAGTGAGTTCTAGGCCTACCCAGGCCTTTTGTAAGGTTGGCAGTGGCACACACCTGTCCCAGCACTCAGGAGGCAGAAATAGAAGGATCACCTAGAGTTCAAGGCCACCATGAGATTACATAGTGAATTCCAGGTCAGCCTAGACTAGAGCGAGAACCTGCCTCAAAAAACAAAAACAACAACAACAACAACAAAAAGTGGGACATGGAGAGATGGCTCAGTGGATAAGGTGTTTAACTGAAAAGCCTAATGACCTGAGTTTGATTCCCCAGTAACCACATAAAGCCAGAGGCACAAAGTGGTGCATGCATCTTGAGATCGTTTGCAGTAGCTAGAAACCCTGGCGGTGCCTATTCATTATCGCTCCCTCCCTCCCACCTTGGAAATACAATTTTAAAAATATACAAGCCAGACTCAGTGATGCATGCCTGTAGTCACAGTTCTTAAGAGATGGAGGCATGAAAATCAGGAGATTGAGGTCTTTCTTATCTATGTAAGATTCTCAAAAACAAAAACAAAACACATAAAAAGCAAGGTAGCCTAGGACAGAAACACCACCAATTGTAAATATTCCACTTCTTCCCTTACTTCCCTGCAGACAGGAACACAGTCAGTATGCCTCCTTTTTTTAAAAAAAGCAAAACAAACAAACAAACAAAAAACCCTGTGTGGTGGCTCAAACCAGAAATCCCAAAATTCAAGAGGCAAAGTTAGGAGAATTGTTGAGTTCCACCTGTGCTACAAAGTAGAAACCTGTCTCAAATAAACATACATGAGAAAATAAATAAGCAGGTAGTAAGTAGGAAAAATAATGGCTGACTTAGAAAAAACTTGGGTTTGGGCTGGAGAGATGTCTCAATGGTTAGGTGTTTGCTTTCCAAGTCTGACAGTCCAGGTTCAATTCCCTAGTACCCATGTAAAGTCAGATGCACAAAGTAGCATGTAGCACATACATCTGGCATTTGTTTGCACTTGCAAAAAGCCTTGGCATACCCATGCCCATTCTCTCATATACTCATTCTTTTTCTCTCTTTCTCTGCAAATAAATAAATAAATGACAACAAAAAAGCAGGTTTATCTAGAAGGTTTATAACCTTTCAACCTCACTGACCTTTTCTGGAAAACAGCCTTGACCTTGTAAGAGTTCTTAGGGGGAAATAACCAAGAAAAAAAACAATGAGGGAAATAGGGGAATTGGAGACATCAACACATTATTCCCTTATTAAGTGTATCTAATTATGGATAATTAAAAAATGACGAAGAGAACAGAACAAGTTTTTTTAAAAAATTGTGATCGACTCCAGTAATTTTGGCAATGCATGCCCTCCATCATGTACAGTAGGCTAATTCAAAAATCATTTACTCGCCTGGGTATGTGGCTTGTTCTAGCTCTGTAATACTTATACGCCAAATAGAAAACATTCTCTTATAGTATTTTTCAATGCAGATAAACCTAAAACACACTTAATTTTGACAATGCTTGTTAATTATATCATGGGCTTCTGCTATTTTAACAATCAATCAATCATGAGCATCTAGTCCACTGAATCTGGTACCAGTTTCATTGCTGGCTATAAAGGAGTATTCTGTCTGACATATTCTTTATCTGACGAGAGCTTATGATCTTCAGATCCTCTTCTCCCTGAGCCTCAGTATCTTCATCTTTGCAATGAGGATTTAAATATGTAAGAAACTTAACTGCAAGCTCATTTGCAATGTGTTAAAAACTGGTGTTCAGGATGATTAGTCAGCTACAACATTTTTGTTTCCAAAGTAAAAGTTTATTTTCTAAGATCATATTACATATTTAAATATACAAGTTACACAGTGAATGTAGATTGTCTTAAGAAGCACTAGGGGGATACGCAGAAGGATGCACTCAAACTCCCATAATAAAATTAGATCAGAAATCAGAACTGGACTCATCTTCAATATTAACCATTAAGTGAACCCCCCTTTTCTAGTCACTTGTCCACACATCCTACCAGACTTTTGTATACATCTCAAATATCCACTTATATTAAAAGTTGAGGCTGGCCAGGCATGGTGTCCAACACCTTTAATCCCAGCACTCAGGAAGCAGAGGCAGGAAGATCACAATTAGCTCGAGGACACCTTAAGACTACATAGTGAATTTCAGGTCAGCCTGAGCTAGAGTGAGACCTTTCCTTGAAAAACCCAAAAGAAAATATAACTTGGGATGGGGAGGTAGCTCTGCTCTTAAAGGTGTTTCCCTGCAATGTCTGGTGGTTGGACTCCCAGTACCCACATAAAGCCAAATGTACAAAGTGGCACATGAGTCTTGCACACCCATACTCTTTTTCCTCTAACAAATAAAGTAAAAATAAAGAAAAAAATAACATTTTCTGGCTGGGGAGATGTCTCAGCAGTTAAGGTACTTACCAGGAAAGCCTAATGACCCAGGTTAGAGTCCTACATAAAGCTGGATTCACCAAGTGAATCATGTATCTGGAGTTCATTTGCAGTGGCACTATGCCCTGGTGCATCCATATTCATTCTCTCTGTCACTCTCTGCTTACAAATAAATAAATATTTTTTTAAAAAAATATTTTCAACACTTGGTGTAACACTTAAATGCTGGCATGAGAACTGTCCAGAACATTGCCTTCCAATAAAATCATTTAAAGATTAACCTACTTAAGAAATTAATATAAACCAGCCCAGTTGGGGATTCAAACTAAAGATATGTTACAGGAAAGAATATTCAAAATTTGCCATTTGAGAGAGCCTGCAGAACTAAGGTAAGGAGGGAGAAAAAATGAACTAGTTTCAAGTTCAGTTGGATGCCTGCTCCCTAGTTAGGTATCTGTTTCAATCTGCAGCACTGAAAATACACACATATTTTATATACGTATATTTTAACTGATTAAAATTGGGCAGCTTAATTGGGCAGGTATCACACATGCCTGTAATTCCAGAATTTGGGAAGTGGCAGCAGAAGGATTAGGGGTTCAAGGTCATCCTGGGATATGTAGCCAGTTTGAGGGTAGTATAGTCTACCTGAGACCTTGGTCCCAAAACAACAAAAGAAAAGAAAAAAAAAGAATCTACTAGTTTCTTGATGCTGCAGTAAAAAATAGGTTAGGGCGAGGATAAGACTGTAAGGTTAAAAACTGATGAGATCAGGTCCTAGCTTTAAAAGTGCTTTCAAAAGATTCACCGATGGATTCTAAATTCGCTGAAATCCACACCACAGCGTACCGGAAATGGAAGGGGTTAAACTTTTGCAGATGGATCTCAAAAATAAGAGTTGAGGTTTGGAATTCTCAGCGCACACGATGCAGGGAGGGGGACAGACGAAGGTAAAAGAGAAGCTGGGGGGAATCGCTCTAGTCAGAAGAAAACGGGAAGGGGGTGAAAGAGTGAAAAGCAGGTCTTAGGGAAAACTGGAGGGCATCGGTGGAGCAGGGAAAGAGCCAGGAATGAGCACTGGTCAAAGGAAGGTGGGGGAGGGGAGGCTGGCCGGGAACAGGGCACGACCCGAAGGTCCCCAGGCAGAAGCTCGGGCACCCACCGGCTCTCAGAGGCGATTCTTACCTGTTGGTGTGGAAGCGGTGGAGCGGATCTGTGCGATGGCATGAGGATAGCTGGCAGCCCAAGTCGCTGATGTCCAAGCAGCCGGCTTCCTCGCTGGTGCAGGTGCCCACTCCGCGAGGGGGTCCCAGCAGCGGGAAGGGTTCCTCGGGGGTTAGAAACTTCTCGTAGGAAGTGGTGGCTGATGTCTCGTCGGACATTTTCGGAGAGGGCCTGGCTCGTGCTCGCTTTCAGGCACCGAGCTGCTGGCGCGCCCGCCCCTGCCCCCACTCTAACCTGTCCGTCGCCGCTGCTCCAGGGCATCGGCAGCTCACGGGCAGGCTGAGTACCGCGGATCGCCGCGGTCTGGGAAGGAACAGGCCCGGTTAAGAGGCTACTGGAGGCCAAGGGACTCGCCGGCCACCCACTCAGCTCCTCAGTGGCCTCTGCAGCCGTAGCCGCCGCCGCCGCCGCAGAGGCCCGTCCCAGCCGGTCACTGCAGCGCCGCCGCCCGACCCCGCTGGCCCCGCTCACGGCGCTCGCCTCTCCAGGCTGCTGCAGTCCGCCTGCCACCGCCCGCCGCGGGCCTCAGGGGGAAGAAGGAAGGGCAACTGGAAGCCGCTCCCCTTGCCCCCTGCTGGAGCGGAGGAGGAACTGAGCCTTGTGGCTCAAACCCCCAGTGACCTGGCCTACCCCGTCAGTCCCACCCCGCCCTCCACGTAGAGATGCTGGGATTTTTAGATACCAAAAGGACTGAGTCCTCAAATCAAAGCTCTTCCTATATCCCACCCGCAGCTGCTCTTTAAATGGTAACTTAGAAAAAGGACTTAACCAAGGTCACACTGAGATTGCATGACAAAGGTTCCAGGCACTTCTTACCAGCACACTTGATCACCCTGTCTCAATTCAACAAGTGTTCATTGTGCCCAGCACCCTGTAATGAGCTGTACAAGAAATGGGCCAAGTAGAAAAAATAGTCCCCGCCTCACTCTTAAATTATTGAAGCCACTTCACTCCAAAAACCCTATGATATAGCCACCAGGCTAGTCAGAACTGATGGACAAGTAGTGTTGTTCTGTGCTCTGTGCTTTCATTGGCCATTTCTCCTCAGCTAGGCGCTAACTCCTAGCTCAAGCACTTTTATTCTGATCAAAATACAATATTTTATACAAACTTGGAAAAGTAATATAAACATACTGTTCTTTACCCCAGCAAGTCACTTTTCTCTGCATTCTAGACAAGTGGTTACAGATCTTGAATGAACATTTTAAAGAAATTTACTGCTCCTCAAACACACCATGAAAATATATAAACTCATCCCTAGGTATCCCTGGAGTGTTGATTTTAGTTTGTAGGTAAAGTGTTTATATAAAATGGTATATTTGCCTGTTGATTGGGTTATGATAGCTAATACACTGTAAATGCTATGAAAAGTTATGCTGACTTGTTTAAAAATAAGAACAAAAATCTGCACATATTTAGTTAAAGGCACCTTTTTTTCTGTGTGATGCTGATCATTAACAGAGGCCATCAAGCATGCTAGGCAACTGCTCAACCTCTGAGCTATCTCCCCAGCCCTATTTTCCCCAATATTTCTGATACGGATTGCTGATAATTAATATGAAAAGCAACACACACACACACAGAGAGAGAGAGAGAGAGAGAGAGAGAGAGAGAGAGAGAGTTTTGAAATCCTCCCGTCCCCCTCCTCCTACTCCGAGTTCTTGCCCTCTAATGCCAAAGAATTTTACACAGGGACAGAATTACATTTTAATTACACATTTATTCTAATTTATTGAGGAAAAGGGGAGTTGGATGGGGAACTTTCCCAGTCATTATGTGGGAAGTTACAGAGTTCTCCAGCTACCGGGGTGAGGAGAACACATGTCAAAGAGTTAACAAAACTTATATTATTTAGCTAAATAAATAGCCCAAGAAAAGATAACAGAAAGCTCCCTTTATGAGACAGAGAGATTTATGAGAGAAAAATCTGGAGCATGCCCCCCTACCCCAGCCATTAGCTGGGGCAGGGGTAGGCCTTACCTTCTTAAGGCCTGGAAATTCAGAGATCCTTCTGTGGCCTGGCCATGTGGCAAACAAGGGCCGCTTCCTCTAGGGAAGCTAGTTTTAAGTCCTCCCCAGGTGAGTAAGAGAGACAGCTGATTGGTTCATATCTGATCAGTTTTAGCACCTAGGTTGTAGCTCTAACTAGACACCTCCCATTCAAGGGGAGGGACTGGAAGAGGAGGGGTGATCCCTGCAGTCACCTGACCGTCACATTTCCATAAAAAGTGGTTGAATCTGTGAACATGGAGCTCACAGATAAGGAAAGCCATATATATTTTCTTGATGTAGTTAGAGAACTACAGAGTATGACTGTTGTATATATTTTTCAAAAAGTGTGATGATTAAATTTTGTTTTCAAGTTGACCTGTATAGTAAACCACAATAATCTTGGGTGAGTCTCAGAGGTTGAGCCCTTCCTCCAGAGTAAAGGGGCCTCTGCATATGGGAAAGAATGTAAGGAAGCTTGAAGGGAAAGAAATCTCTTCTATTCTTTCCCCCCACCTGTTTGCTGGTGTGTTGGCGGTGTTGATGATTCTCTCTCTCTCTCTCTCTCTCTCTCTCTCTCTCTCTCTCTCTCTCTCTCTCTCTCTCTTTCTCTCTCTCCTTGGATCTGTGAAAGGGGGCCAACCTCTTTCACCATTTTCACCATTATGGAACTTCCCCAGGATCTGTAACATCAATGAATCCCTTTCTCCAATAACTGTACCGGGTTTGGAGGTTCATCCCAGTGGTGTGTGGCTGATGACAACAAAAAGGTATGTTGCATTAGGAATGTGATTTTCACTCAGGAGGCACAGGTAGGAGGATTGTCATGAGTTTGAGGCCAGCCTGGGACTACATAGTGAATTCCAGGTCAGCCTGAGCAACAGTGGGAGAGTACCTCAAAAAAAAAAAATCATTTCTTGCAACCAGGTATGGTGGTGTATGCCTTTAATTACAGTACATGGGAAGCATATGTAGGAGGATTGATGTGAGTTCAAGGCCAGCCTGAGACTACATAGTGAATTGAGCCAAGGCTATTGTGAGACCCTATCTCAAAAGAAAATCATTTCTTAATACCAAATGGAGTTGACCAATTTAAAATTTGGGAAGTTGTGGGTTGATGGATTACTTGGGAGGTCATTGTGAACTGACACCCCTGCTCATCCATGGAGCTGGGTAAGCAGTGTCTTGGGCAGCCATGAGTATGATGGGCATTGCTGTAGTCAGCCACACACCACTGGGATGAATCTCCAAATGAGGCACAGTTTTGGGAGGAAAGAATTTATTAAAGTAACAGATTCAGGGAAAGTTTCAGAATGGTGAAAGAGGCTGGCCCCCTTTCACAGATCCAAGCAGAGAGAAAAACCCATCCAGCACCTCCAGCCAGCACACTTCAAGTCTACCTGACTAGCAGCAGGAACTTCAGGCCTGAGCTCAGACTGCTCTTTGCATATATGTAGCTGGAATTTCACATCCACTTTAGAAATACCTTAGGGCTGAAGGCCAAGCCAAAGGGACATCTCCTCCGGCCAGGAAACTGGAGAAAAACTGATAAAAACTCTTGAATCCATTCAAACTACCACAATCCATGCCTGACCCCTAATAGAATTATAACTATATCATGTTCAGTCCAACTTTAAGTGTCCCACAGTGTTTACCAAGTTTAAGGCTATTCCAAAGTCCCAAGTCTTATCTGAAATTTTAGATTGTCTTTTAACTTTAAATTCTGTAAAATCAAAACAAGTTACAAACTTTTAACATATAATGGCACAGAGTAAACATTTCCAACTGATTACATAAGAAGGAAAGACTGGGCCAAAGCAAACACAACAAACATCAGAAAACATCTATATCTGAAGTCCAAATCCCATAGCATAACCAGTGACTGACAGTCTCAGGATTTTTCAATTTTGTCCCTCCAGCTTTTCTGAGTACCTAGGAAAACTTTCCAAACCAAGCCAACAGCGCTCCATGGTAGCACTTGCACAGTCCTGGTATATCCAAAACATCTTTGGGTCTCCATTGCAAACCATGGGCCACCTTCCAATGGCTTCACTGGCCATTTAGGGACTTCACACCCTGTTCCATACACTGCATCTCAGCAGCAGGTCTTGGAACCATGTGTACTTCATGACCCACTCCATGCATGTGTTTCTCATGTTTCCAAAAGCAATACCAGGTATGCAGAACACAGCCATGTTGTTAACTCAGGGACAAAATAGACGTGACTTTGAAGAGCAGATTCCTTTCTTTCAGTGATTTCCTTTCCAAGGAGTTTGCACAGTCCATCTTTCTGTCCTTCCTGGGTAGAAACACCTCAGGCATCTATCCATTATTTCAATGTAAAGCAGTTGGGTTATAATCAAAAGCTAGTATCTGTGCCAGTAAACTTGCTTTGAGGTTTTTCCAACTTTAAATCGTAAATTCTCAGTTCCATATCCATAGCCAAACACAACAGTCCATTACCTAAATTTAACCTTGGTCAAACTCTCTTGGTATGGGCAGTAGGAAATATCTACCCCCTTGGTCCAGGAACCAATTTCTATTAAAGTTTTCTGCAGTCTCTTCTGCCCCTTAGAAAGTTCATAAGCCAAGCCTCCAAAAGCAACTCTTTCTGCACTTACCATTTCCAAATTCTCACCAGAATAGTCCATAAAACTTGGCCTACTGCTCTGGAAGGCATCTTCTGTTGCAAGTACCAAGTCCATGTCCATTCCTCCAGCATACAAGTTCCAGAAGACCAAAATCCACATAGTCAGATTCATCTCAGCTATATCACCCCATACTCTGGTACCAAATCTGTGGTAATCAGCCACACACCACTGGGATGAATCTTCAAACCAGGCACAGTTTTGGGAGGAAAGAATTTATTAAAGTAATAGATACAGGGAAGGTTTCAGAATGACAAAAGAGGCTGGCCCCCTTTCACAGATCCAAGCAGAGGGAAAAGCCCATCCAGCACCTCCAGCCAGCACACTTCAAGTCTACCTAACTAGCAGCAGGAACTTCAGGCCTGAGCTCAGACTTCTCTTTGCATATGTATAGCTGGAATTTCACATCCACCTTAGAAATACCTTAGGGTTGAAGACTAGGCCAAGGGGATATCTCCTCTTGCCAGGAAGCTGGAGAAAAACTAATAAAAACTCTTGAATCTATTGGGGGACATCTATTCAAACTACCACAGGAATAGACACCTGGGAAACATTTGCAGTAAA
>PVHP010047522.1:0-12855 GCA_004024765.1 Zapus hudsonius
TTTTTTTAGGGAGGGGGAAGTAAGTCTAAAAATGGAGTCTGCTTTATAAAATGGATTCTTCAAAGTGACAGTAGAAGCCACTTAATAGACTATAGAAAGCAGAGATATTTACATATCTGTCAGTTATAATTATAGGCTCAGTACATTAATGGCCCTGAAAGCAATGTTTTATCAATAATTTTAAATCAATTGATTTTACCCAGATAGTACATGTCCGGAAAAGTCAGCAGAAAATCTTGTCATCTGTCTTCGTAAATATTTCTGGCTAGTTTGTCTATATACCTATGCAGGTACTAATCAACCTGGAAAAGCTGGAAACAGAACAGCAGAGTGTAAGATTATTTTTCTTTAATAAGTAAACTTTGACTGGGACTGTTCAATTACACACAGTAAGACAAAACAAAACCCAATCTTTGTGGAACTAAACCAGCCTGAATCCAAGATATAGTACAGACATTTTGACAAGCTTAAAGCAATTCTGTAAGCAAACACATTTAACCATTGAACCATTTTTACAAGTTAACATAAAATAATATTTATGTCTGTTAGAATGTATGAAGCTAATACAAACTATACCAACATTATTTGTACATAGCAGGTTTTCTTAGGGCATGAGAGTTTTCTCAGTTCTCATAAGAACAAAATCATAATGACTAAATCACATTTATAAGGCTTAAATGAACCTCAGTGATAGCCACGTGACAGAACCAGCATGAAAAAAATGGGAACCATCTCAAAGTTACAGTGTTTTAGAAATAATAACCTTAAACCTGAACAGTGAATACTAATGAGAAAGCCTTCAAGATTTAGTTTTCCAGTAGTTAAAAGATTGACAGGCTAAGGAACAAAGGTAACCTGGATGAGCAATCTAAAGTCAGTCCTTTTCCGCTGTAATCATGAAGAGACTGACATCAGTAAGCTGAAGATTTAATTCCGATTCCAACTGTTCTTTGCTCCAGGTTTTATGCCACAGAGGAGTTCTGGGTACTTTGGTGTTAAGTGAAAGAAGAGTCCTGGGTATTGGTGTTACGTCAAAGAGGAGCCCTGGGTTCTTGCCTGGTTGCTGTCTTGGATTGTCCTGACCTCAGTGTGTTCTTCCCCCACAGATGATGGAGAGCAGACTGGCCCAGCAGGAAGAGAGGCATGGGGTGGAGAATGAGCCCCCTCCCCGCAAAGGTAGCCCAGCCCATGACACAGGGATTCTCCTTCTTTGCACCTCATCTGAGCATGGGAGAGAATCTTGCTGTGAAAACATAGTCTTAGAATGTTCAGGAAAGGACTGGGGAAGTCGTTCTATTGGGAGAGTGCTTGCCCAGTTTGCACAAAATCCCTAGTTCAATCTCCCACTGCAGGAACTAGGCATGGTGTCACATGTCTACAATCCCAGCATTCGGGCCTTAGATGCAGGAGGATCACAAGTTCAAGGTCACAAGTTCATAGTGAGTTTGAGGCATGGGCGGCACATTTATTCAAAATCACTTAACATGGGGTGCAGGTCTGTTTCTTGAAACTTGAGGTTTTCTTCCCCAGGTGAAATTGCTTGGTTTCACACCAAAACTATGCTGTTACCTCGATACTGTTTGAATGTGCAATTGTACTCCTAGAATACAGTGTTTCTCTGCTACATGAATATGTGGGTCTCAGCCACTGTAGTCTTATGTCATGGGAGAACAGAGCAAATTTTGCTGAGGGAAAAGGCTTTCTATGTTGTTATTGAGGGAACTTCCCTCCAAAAGAATGTATGTTGTTTGTTAAGTGTCCCTGTAACATAGACATAAAACAAAATGTTTGACATCTCGTCTTGATTTTCTGGGTCATCCCAATTAGGACCATGTTTATCAGTGATATGGGATTATGACATAGGTCACACTTTTTGGTAATTCCTCAAAAGCCATTAGAACAATAAAATTTATATTTATATGTAGAGTCCAGATACATTTCTTTCCCTCAACTGTATTAGTGACAGAGACTCTCTGTTCTACTTCCCAGACCCAGATGTTTCCTACTTTCGCTATGGACTCTCTGTGCTTCTGCACTTCGTTAATATTGGGATCTCTGCCCAGCGTGCCTGTCTGAGTCTCACCATTGTAGCCATGGTGAACAGAACAGGTACAAGCAGTGTGCCCAACACATCTACAGTGGAAGGGTTGGATGACATTAAGGTAGGTCAAAATATGATCCATGCCAGAAGTTTAAAGTCCTAGGTGGTTCACTAATTTTTGGGATGGTTGAGTATTATTGACAAGACAATCCTGATTAGACAAGGAAATTCCAGTATGTATCAGCCAGTAATCACCTAAAATGTATACTCTATGATTAAAATATGACCATATTTTTGAAAGGCTTGTGTGACTTCTAAAATAACAAATAAGCAAAAATGAAAGCAAAGAGTTGGGACTTCATTAGAATAGGTAGGTTAGCAAATGGGGAAGAGAGAGAGAAAGAGAGAGAGAGAAGGAGAGAAGAGAGAGAGAAGGACTTTATATCAGCAATGAAAGGTACAGACATGGTCACGGAACAAGTGTTCATCACCACACTGAGACACACCCTGGAATTATAAATGGTGCCCCAACCATGAGGATGGTGCATTATATAGACTGAGGTTCCCTCATCTCAAATTCAAAATGCTCAAAAATCTGACACTTTTTTGTCAGTGGCATGATGCCATAAATATTGAATTCTACACTTGACCACATGAGTGAGGCAGGTGAGGGGCGAAATGAAGATGATCTCATTATTAAAAGTATTTACCTACATCATAAGGTACAGATAAAGCATAAGTAAATTTCATGTCTACACTTGAATTCATCCCCAAATAATATCAATATATGTGAATATTCCAGAATCAAAGAATCAGAAATAGTTGTAGCTCCAAGCATTTCAGAAAGTATATACTTATCCTGTGTTTTTGGATATACATATATTTGGGCATTGTGAGAGAATAAGGAGATTCTGTGCAAAAATGCCACAGTGATGGGAAGTAAGCAGAGAGACCATCCTTCCTAAAGTCCTCACTCTCACAGTGAGTCTGCAGTGTGCAGAGGGGATAGACATGTCTCCCCTCTTCTTCCAGAACCCTGTGTACAACTGGACTCCTGATGTCCAGGGGATCATGCTGAGTGCTGGGACATACGGAACAGTCATATCCCAAATTCCTGTTGGCTACCTGTCTGGAAGATACCCGCTGAAGAAGTTGATTGGCTCTGCCTTGTTCCTCAGCTCTGTGTTCTCCCTGATCACCCCTCCAGCAGCTGACCTTGGACCAGCTTTGCTCATTGTGTGCAGAGCCCTCCAGGGAATAACCCAGGTATTCAGATAATGGGGAAGTGCACTATGTATGAATCCAGGTTAAGTACCAGAGATAAAATGTCCTCATCCCTTCATTTCAGGGGACAGTTATGACAGCCCAGCATGCAATATGGACCAAGTGGGCCCCTCCCTTGGAGCGAGGCAGACTTACTTCCATAAGCCAGTCTGGTAAGTACTCATCCAATAAAGGCAGTATACCATTTACATCCCCTCATATGGCTTTCTTTCTGTAGCCACATAACTGTGTGCTTTGAATTGCAAAGGACTCTGGAAAAAAGTCCCTTCCAGCAATCTTGCTTTGAAAGTAAGGAATTTGGGGGTCATGGCTCAGTGTGAAAAGAAGTTGTGTAAGTAGCAGAACCTGAATTCAGATCCCTTACAGCCAGGTACAAGTGGGGTGGTGTGGAGATATGAAATCCCATATCTGTGGTCACAGAGACCAGGAATCCCCAGGGCCAGCTGGCTGGAGAGACTAGCAAAATTGCCAGGCCTTGAAGTCCTGTCTCAGTGAACATGATAAAGAGACTGAGGAAGACATCAGACAACAACTTCTAGCTGCCAACATCTGGCTACACACACACACACACACACACACACACACACACACACACACACACACGGGAGGAAGGGGATTAGAATGACATGAGGCATCCTCACCTCAAACAGCAGAAGAGAGACCAGCAAAGACTTTCTCTCTCATCCTCATCACTGAAGCTCTTCCATGGGAGATTGTCCCTGACAAGGCAGAGGTAACCTCTCCTCCATTTTACTGTGATGCCTTTGTTGACTTAGCAGCACTCTCCTCTGACTAGGGTTGATGTTGGGATCATTCCTGGTCATGCTTGTGAGTGGATTTATCTGTGATCTTCTGGGCTGGCCCATGGTCTTCTATATTTTGGGTGAGTATACTTTTTAATAAAAGCTCAGTTATGAATCTGCATGTTTGGTGGAAAACCCAATATGTTATGTTATATGTTGCCCATATTAAAAATCACACACTTCACTGAAGGAAATAAGTTGACATTCATGATGTTCTTGGAACACAGTCGTACTCAGAGCTACACATATTCTTCTTAAACAATATAGATAGAACATCTTATATGAAACTCTTTGGGGGAAAAATAGAAAAACAGGACAGATTAATGGGTCTTGAGAAAGCAAAGAAGACCCCACCCCAGAGTCTGGTTAAAGCATCTGACCACAGAGAAGCAAGAATTCAAGCAGTGAACAATATCTGTTGCTAATATCAAAATAATATTCCTTTTGTGTATACACATATTTCATGTTAAAATTACAGTAGCCATGTTTTAAGGCTTGGTAGAGCTACAGTTTTCTGGAAACATTCCGGGAACCCTAATAAATTATTGCCTGTGTTTACACTGACAACATCCTCTCTCCCTGCTTCCCTGGGATCTAGAATTTTGCCTGATCAATCTGAACCCTTTCAGGTCTCCCTAAGGAGATGCTCTGTGATGGCATTTAGCTTGCTTAGCAAACCTTTGAAGATTACAGCTTGCAAACCCACCATATTGCCAGACATGACTATTGTGAAGATTACTGTGAGAAGTCCATACCTGTGTTCTCAGCTGTGTCTCCCTTTCTTCTGAGTGCCTACCTCTCCTTCTCTGAACTTTTGTTAACTTCTCAGATTTCTGAATCCTACGGTGACTATTCTACTTTGCTCCATTCCTCAAGCATGGTCCATAATGCTACCTAAGCATTGCCAAACACATTAATTTATGCAGTGAAAATAAATTCTCTCTCATTGGAGTAAATAAAAGGTATGAAAAGTCAAAGTTGGAAATAAATCATAAATCGATTTTGGCTTTGTATCCTGGCTTGCATCTGCAGAGGAAGGATAGTGGTTGAGACCTTATAGGCATCTTACCTGGTAGACAAGGACCTAAAGGGGCTGACGAGCATGTCCTTGTGAGTTACTTTCTCATTGCTGTGATCAGATAACTTACAATCAATCTCAGGGAGGAAGGGCTGTTGTGGTTGACAGTTTAATTAGGGACACAGTCCCTCATGGTGGGGAAGGCATGGCGGCAGGAGTGTAAGGCACTGATGACATTATAGAAGAGAGTGATCTAGGGATGAACAGACCCTTCTGTCATTCGTTCTTTCCCTTTTACCTGGGTTCAGATTTTCCATGGAGCAAATCTGTGGACAACCAGATGCATGGGGGCCTGCTGATGTCACCCGATGCAGCCACTGGGGCTAAAGCAGGGGAAGGGGATGGAGGGTGAGTCAGGGGACACTTGGAAAATAGAGAGAGTGAGGTCAGAAGGCAGTGATTTAGGTATCTACTCACCTCACACCCCTTTTAAAGGAATCTCAGTAAACCCAGTTTTTGTCCAATTTCAGGCACAGGAAAACCTAGACTCAAAATGGTCATTTAATCCACTCTGATGTTCTTAGGAAGATTAAGCAAATGTCCTCACTCTTGTGAGCATGAAGACAATGTCATTAGGATTGATAATTGGACAGAGATGAAAATAACATAACTGGGTATATTTATATTTGATATTTCCCTTCTTGGTGTCCTCTGAGCTTCTACTCTGTGTATTCAGTGTCTTTCATTGATTTTTAGAGACGTTCTCAGTAAACATTACTTTCCTTTCTCCGTTGTCCTGGTGTTTCCCTCACATGCATGTTATGGCACTGTCAGTCTTTCCACATTTCTTGGCTATTCTCTTCTGTCTTTTCCACTCATTGCCTTTGTAACTCAGTTCTGGAAAGTTCTATTATTTTTTTCAAGTTCATCTCCTCTTTGTTCACTGTTGAGGAGCCTATCTAAAGCATTCAGCATTTCTGTTCTCATGAATTGATTCCAGTGTTTCCTTTCTGTTCTGTCAGGTTACAAATTATTTTTTTCTCATCTTGAGCTCATAGAAGACATTTTTCCTGAACTTGGATGTTGTCCTTCCAATGACTTCTTCTGAGTTTCCTTTCATGACAGCCTCTCTTTTTCATCCTATCTTAAACTCTGTCCCAGCTCTGCTGGGGACTTAAGAGTTGAGCTGAATGAATTGTATTTACATCATGTATGATTATTAGTTTGTGGGGGCCAGGGGTGGACTGTCATGGTTTGATACAGGTGTCCCCCACAAACAACTGAATGTGTTCTGATAGATGGATCCTCAGCTGATGGCAGTTTGGGTTTTACAACCTCGATGAAACTGTGTTGTTGGGGGTGGGCTTATGGGGTTATAAGACAGCTTCCCCTTGCTAGTATTTGGCACACCTTCCTGCCACTGTTTGCAGTGCTGTGGCAGAGGTGATGTCCAGCCCTTTGCTCATGCCATCGTTTTCCCTGCCAGGATGGAGTCTCCCCTCGAGTCCGTAAGCCAAATAAACCCATTCCTCCATAAGCCGCTTTTGCTCAGGTTCTTTCTGTTGTAACTTGTGTGTCTATTGTAGGGGCTTATGGCTGTGTTATGACCATTCTATGGTTCATCCTGTTCTATGATGATCCCAAGGACCACCCCTGGATAAGTGCCAGTGAGAAGGAATACATCACCTCTTCTCTCGCCCAGCAGGTAGAGCTCTGCTTTGTCTCCCCTCCATCTACTCCAAGCAAACAGGCTGTGGTAGGTCCTCACTGGAGAATGGTCACTGCTGTATTTTACAGGTCAGCTCCAACAGACAACCTCTGCCGATCAAGGCTATCCTGAAGTCTCTTCCAATATGGGCCATCATTCTCTTCAACTTTGCTTTCTTATGGTCAAACGCCCTATTTACTACATACACTCCAACATATCTGAACACCGTGATCCACATCAATGTGAGAGAGGTGAGTACAGCACTGGCTCTCATTTCTATCTATAGAAAGAATCCTCCATCCTTCATGATAGCAGTCTCTGCCTGTGCCTGCTGCTCTCTAACTGGAGAGAAGTGGGCTCTCTCTGCCCAAGAAATGGTAGTGATATGGGCTGGAGACATGGATCACCACTTGAAGTAGTTGTTTCCAGAGCTTCCTGATTGCATGTTGGAGTCCCAGTCCCCACCTATAGCCAGAATTACAAAGTGGATATTCATCTTTGCAGTGACAGGAGGTGATGGTGTGCCTATTCTCACACTCTCCTCTCTCATAAATAAATAAAAATATAAAAGTATTTTAAAGTATAAATGAACTGTCTCAAACTCTACCAATAGACATGCACTCATGTTCCCCCTCCTTCCATCATGACTGACCTTTGTCTAACTTTCTAAGTGATAAGAACCAGGTGTGGTGGTGCCCAGCTAGAATTCTAGCACTTAGGAGGCTGAGGTAGGATGATTGCTGCTAGTCAAGGCCAGTTTGGGCTTTAATACAAGAATAAGAAAAAGGCAGGATGACATCATTCCTTTCAGGGCCTGGAGTCCTTTTCTGAGAATCCCAGGGACAGGCCCTGTCACCACACTCCACTCTACTAGACCAGAGTCCTGGGCTCAGAGGCCATGGTGTTATTCTTGCCCGAGAGGACTGGCATTCCCACTGACCATATGACCTAGGATCTCTGGTACTTGGAACCTCCTGATTTTTACACTAAAATAATCAGAAAGGATTCCCTCAGATATGGAGCTAAGCCGTCTAGTTGGGGTTTTCTATAGTGACCCAGTCCTCACGCTAGAGCCCAGCACAGCTTGGAGACCATACAACAGCTCCTGGATTCAAGTTCTCTTCCATGAAGCCATGGCATTTTAGTCAGGATGAACGATGGCTACTTTAGGGCCAGCACCTTCCATGTGTGACTCAAATTGTCACTATCATCCTGTTCTTTCCTTAGCGTGGGCTGGTCCAACAGGATCCTCCCCTCCATAATGAAGGTCCTAGGAGACTTACAACTACATATTTTTTAAAGTAGAGATGCAACAGATATCGCTGGACACAAAATTGGGTTTCACTTTGCATTGGATCATGTGACCATTGACAGAACTCTGATATTGTTGATGATTTTCGGTGTAAAGTACACAGTTTATCTATTTATCATTGATCTATCTTCTACCTATCTATATTTGCATATTTAAGGCTTTGATGTAGGAGCCTGGGGTTTTATGCATACTAGGGGAGATTTAAGACTCCCCCCATCACAGACCAACAGACACATCAGCTACAGGATGTCAGTGAAAAGATCACTGTGCTCACCCTGCTCCTCCCATCATACTCACTCTTAGAATAATGTTTTCTCCTCAGAACGGGCTGCTGTCTGGCCTCCCCCATTTGTGTGCCTACATCTGTGGGATCTTGGCAGGTGCCATGTCAGACTTCTTCCTGTCCAGGAAGATTTTCAGCCTAATTACCATCCGGAAACTCTTCTCCGCAGTAGGTAAGGAACAGCTAGGAGGGTCACACACTTGAGGAGCCAACATGCCATGATCAGGATGCACCTAACTGCTGTGTGCATCACCCCAGGGCTTCTCCTTCCTGTGGTCTTCAGCATGAGCCTACTTATCCCGGGCCTCGACTTCCCTGGCACTGTCATCCTGCTGGTACTTGTTTCTGCATCGCTCAACTTCTCTGCAGCTGGAGGATTGATCAATGCCCTGGACATTGCCCCAAGGTAGTGTTTTTTTTTTAATGTGCTTTTTTCATTAACATATAAAATGCATATATTTATTTTGTATATCATATTTTGAAATAAGAAAACATGTGAACTACCTGACCTACTTCATTATTTTGTGGTAAGAATACTTGAAATCTACCATGCTAAAAGTTTTCAAGGATGAAATATTTTGTTATCAACCTGAGGTGCCACATTGTACAGTGAATATCTTGGACTTATTTGTTCCATAGAAGTGAAAGTATGTGAATAGTGTGTCCTTTTCTTTGCCCCAACCCCAATTTGTTTTTTCCCCTGGACTGGAAACTCCTCTTTTATTCTTGATCTCAATGAGTTTACCTTTCTTAGATTCCACAGATACGTGAGGTCATGTGGCACATGCATTATTATTGTTAATATTATTAACCAATCATGAGCAGTTCGGTTTCCTTCTGTCACTTTCTTCTGTGAATGAAGCCACATTGAGCAGAGTGCAGGTGTGTCTTTGACATACTAACTTTATTTCCTTCGAGAGGTCTTCTCCTGTGCCAGCTTCTCATCTGTTTGTCTTTATTTTGAAAATGTCTATCCCAATGCTTTGCCCATTTTAGTGAAGTTATTTATCCTCTTGATAATGAGCTGTGTTATTATGTATTTTGAACATTGATCCCTTTTCGAATGTGTGAGTATATTTTTCTGTTGTAGTTTGATTGTTTCCTGGTAACATTTGTTTCCTGGTATCATTTACTCTGTTGATTGTTTCCTTGACAAGGCAGAAGCTTCATACCTTTATATCATTCAACTTGTCTACTTTTACATTAATTACCTGTGATTTTTGGGTCTTATCCCAAAACTCATTGTACCATCAATGTCTGAGTTTTCCTCTAACATTTCCCTCCACTGGCTTTACAGTCTCAAGACTTACATTGAAGTCTTCCGTTCATTTTGAGTTGATATTCTGGATACTTATACAATAAGGATTTGATTCTATTTTCTTCTGTGAATATCATCCCTCTGTCTCAGCACCTTTTATGGTCCTTTCCCTCCACTCTGTACTTTGTGATACACGTGCCAGGCTTTTACTTGTACTGTTGACCTATGTGGTGAAGATAGGTCGGATGAAGCCTCTAGCTTCATTCTTTTTTCTCAGGATCGCTTTGGCTTCTCTAGGGCTTTTGTGGCGCCATAGGAGATTTCAGAAGGATTTTTCAATGTCTGTTGAAAATGCCATTAAGTTTGAAAGAGCTTGCACAGAGCATTTCTGTCACCAAAGCAGCATGGATATTTTAACAATGTTGTTTCTTCTGATGCATGAAGACAGGATATCTTTTCACTATGTTATATCATTGGTACTTTCTTTCACTAATGTTGTCTGATTTGAATGTACATATAATACATTTTATGGTTAAATTTATTCCTAAGTCCTTTCTGTTGTTCACTTGAGTGGTCATATTTTATTTTTCCCCACTTACTAAGTCTGTAAATATTGATGATTAATAAATCTCTTTCTTGTTGAGTTTGGAGAACTTGTCCTTTAATTCTAGGATGAGCTCATAGGATGAGGATTAGTTAGAAGTTCTAAGCCACTCTTGGCAACAGAGCAAGGTTGAGAATGGCCAATGCCATAGTGACACAATCAGTTACCAAACAGATACAAAATACTATACTCATGAATAAACATATCTGTACAGTTACACATACTTATATTTCAGAGGTAACATCTTATGTGCCTGTCAGGCCCCAGCAGTGTGCACAGGATTATCATCCTCGTGTGTGTGTGTGAAGAAACAGAGGAATGAGGGGTGAAGTCCCACACCTCTATGTGTCTCTCTGCAAAGATGTCCAGCTGTTGACCCCTGCTCACTGGTGCTCCCTGTGAGTACCTGGTCAGAGGCATGGAAACTGTCACAGCAAGTCATCTCTTGAGTAACACCTGACTTGACCCAAACTTTGTCATTCCAATGGACTTAAATCCATTTTTAAGGTCCATATGAGTATATTAATATACAACACGTAAATTTTTTGTTTTTTAAATATTTTTCTTTTGGGAGGGGAATTTGGACATATCATGGCACTTGTCATTACAAATGATTTCAAGATGTTTGTGCCACTTTTTTCACTTGAATTTACATGGGTACTGGAGAACCAATCCTGGGTCAAAGGGCCTGCAAGCAAGTGTCCAGGATCAATTGCCCTGCTCCTGTGTGAAATAAAGCCGGATGCACAAAGTGATGCATGCATTTGGACTTCAATTGGAACCCCAAAAGCCCTGGCATTCCCATTTGTGTGCTCTCTCTCTTTCTTTCTCTCTCTCCAAATAAATGAATAAAATAAAAACACTTTTAAAAAGTGGAAAAAAGCCAATTAATAAAAACTCATGCCTTAACTCATTCATGTAGAACTGCAACAGGGGAGTGAAGGGTGAAACAGAGATTCCTTCTAGAAATCTCCAAACAAATGTGGATAACTTTGAAGGCAGCAAGAGAAAGCCCAGACCATTCAGGCCCCAAATAGCTTGTAAGGCCCTCAATCTGTACTAGAACCAGAAGTGTTTTCATTACTTTTAGATTAGAGCATAAAATAAAATCTTGATGGTAAAACAAAATAGTGTATAATGTTAATACATTCTTCCATATACCAAAGCAGTCAAAATATAAAGTAGGGGCTGAGAGATGGCGGCTAAAAGTACTTCCTTGGGAAACCTGATGGCCTGGGTTTCATTCCTCAGTTCCACCTAAAGCCTGATGAACAAAGTGGTACATGCATCTAGAGTTAATTACAGCAGAAAGAGGCTCTAGTATATCTGTTTTTTCCTGTGTCCTTTCTGTTCCTCTCTTTCCCTCTCTCTTTCTCTTTCTCTTACTCAAATAGATAAATAAGTTTAAAAGACAGTCTCATCTAATTGCATATATGTGTATGTATGTATATATATATATATATATATATATATATATAGTTTATGGCATTCATGAAGGTAACTACAAGGGCTCACAAATGTCACAACTGTCCAAGGTAACCTCGTGGCTCTGTTGCTACAATGATCATGGAACTGTGGACAGAGGACAGCTACTGGTTTCTGTCACACCAGTACTATGCCTGCTCACAAGCTTACCTGTTCTTGACGTACCAGAACACACTCCCCCCATCTCGGTCAAGAGTCAGCTCAGAGGTCCAGCTAGAGATGGCCAGAGACCTTACAGAACAGCATCAATGTCTCAGTTGTTACTCTTCTCTGAGCAGAGATCCATTAACTAACAGGCTCTACACCCTCCCATATGAATTTTCACAGGTGCATCAGGAATGGTAAAGACCCAAGGGAGTAAGAACAGAACTCAAGAAATCCAGACCTCGACCACTCACATGAGGGACAGATTGCAGACATAGAGCCTTTCCTGCTAAAATCAACTGGGCTGGAAAAGCAAAGGCACCCAGGCCTGAGGCAAACTTTTCTCTCTCTCTGCCCCCCTCTCTGTTTGTGCATGACAATGTGTGTGTCTGAGTGTGCACACACATGTAGAAGTCAGAGGACAACCTCAGGTGCCCATCATTACTTCCATCGGCATTGAGGATGGGTCTCTTTGTTGCCCCTGGGGCTGGCATCCTGAAGCTTCCAGGGTCTCTCCTGTTTCAGCCTCCCAGCTTGTCTTGGAAGGGCTGGGATTCAGAACATGCTGTTGAGTCCAACTATAGGAGGTCCTGGGGTCCAAACTCAAGTCTTCACACTTGCACAGCACACCTGAGTCATTTCTCCAACCTTCCTGTCCTGATCAGACTCCAAATATCTTCGAGGATGATAAGTTTGCTCTCTTCTCTGTCTGGAAGTCTGAAAGGATTCTTCATTTTCTTTCTACCATCTTGCTGATTATAATATCAGCATCATGAATTGGAAAATCCTACCTGCTTATGAGTGAGCTTGTCATTGTGTTGCCTGAGGATGAAGAGCCACTGGCGAGGTCAGTAGCAATGGGCCTGTGGGCCTGGACTGAGTGAACAAAGCCCTTCAATACCTCTCAAAAGAACT
>PVHP010047523.1:0-12846 GCA_004024765.1 Zapus hudsonius
GGCCTCCAACCACTGCAAAGAATTCCAGATGCATGCAGCACGTTGTACATCTGGCTTTATGTGGGTACTGGGGAATCGAACCCTGGCACACAGGCTTTGCAGGTCCCCTTCTATGAATTGCTTGGTCTTCTCTGGGCCTTCTTTTCTACAGGGCTGTTTGCCTTTCTGTTTTCAATGAGAGGACACCTTGCTTTTAGATCCTGTGCTGAGAGAACAGCCATGTGCAGGATGCCAGCCAGGTCAGCATTCTGGCTGGATGTGTAGAAAGAGTAAAAAGAGCCGGGCTGTGGTGGCACACACCTTTAATGCCAGCACTCAGGAGACAGTGAGTTTGAAGCCAGCCTGGAGCCACAGAGTGAGTTCCAGGTCAGCCTGGGATAGAGAGGGAGACCCTACCTCAAAAACAAAACAAAACAACAAGAATAAAAAGAACGAAAAAAGAAAAAGAATAAAAAGAGTGAAATAATACAAAAACTTATAATCACAATATACAGTAAAAAATAAACTGGGTATGGTGGTGCACCTCTAATCCCAGAATAAGAGGCAGAATCCTGAGGATATGGAGTTTGAGTTCAGTTTGGGTTACCTAGCGAGACTCTTTTTATAAATGTATTTTTATTTATTCATTTGCAAAGAGAAGGCGATAGAGAGAAAAGAGACAGAGAAATGGGTGCCAGGGCCTCTAGCCATTGCAAATGAACTCCAGGTGCATGCGCCACTTTGTGCATCTGGCTGTCTTTACCTGGGAACTGGGGAACTTAATTTGGTTTGTTAGGCTTTGTAGGCAAGTGCCTTAACCACTAAGCAATTTCTCCAGCTCTCTCTCTCTCTCTCTCTCTCTCTCTCTCTCTCTCTCTCTCTCTCTCTCTCTCTGGTTTTCAAGGTAGGGTCTCACTAGCTCACCTGGAATTCACTATGTAATCTCAGGGTGGCCTTGAACTCACAGCAGTCCTCCTACCTCTGCCTCCTGAGTGCTGGGATTAAAGGCATGCACTATCACGCCTGGTATGAGACCTTGTATTTTGTTGTTGTTTTGTTTTGTTTTTAAGTAAAATACAAGCGAATGGAGAAAGTAGAAGGTATAATCAAATAAAGATAGTTATGCTTGGGACAAGACTCTAATGTCCATAAGATTCTGAAACACAAGGTAGGTCCAGAGACCCTTCACGGTGAGTGGCTCACCCCACCATTCCCATACCCCAGTGGTCTGCCTGTGTGCATCAATATTCTGGCTCAGTGATGATCAGGGGAGACCCAGGGAGGCCAGGTGACCCAAAGCAGAGAGCAGAGCCATCCGGGAATGGGTCCCCAGGGTATCTTTGAAATTCTACTTTCTCTGGCTGGGGGCATGGCACAGGGATACTGTTAACCGCCTGGCATGCATCAGTACTCTGGGTTCATTTCAAGCACAGATAGCTCTCTCTCTCTCTCTCTCTCTCTCTCCTTTGACTTTTCATTGTGTCCTCTGGGCATTTTTGGGCGAGTAAGTTCCAAGACTACCTGAGATATCAATATTCCTTATATAACCCCCCTCAAACCTTTGTGTATAACGGTGTAGTGTTTGCATATAACCTTGCATACAACCACGCGCTTTAAGTCGCCTCTGGATGACTTCTAATGACTAATGCAAAAGTTGCTATATCACGTTGTTTATGGAACGATGATGACAAGAAAAATACGTTCAATACTGATGAAGTTTTGGGGAGAATATTTTCCATGTGCCTCGATGGAATCCAGGAACGAACCCGCCTCTATGCAAGGCCAACTGTATTTTGTTCCCCTTCAGTGATCTTCACTGATTATTGTTTAATGGCTTGAGAATGCATATGTGAAACTGACATATGCACCCGTATTCCCAGTTATGGCCAGGGGCACCCCAGCTTCAGACTCCCTGGGGCTGCAGTTCCTAACATCCTACAGCCCAGCCTCGCTCCTGGGTCCACGCGTGCGCTATGCCAGGGGGGCTCTTTATGGCACGGCCCAGGGAGGTCTCATTAGTGTGCGAGCTTTCTAATACTCTTAGCTCTTTACAGCTTACAGCGGGGACCAAGGAGGCCACATATTAGAAAGTCCAAGCCTTGGATCGTTTGTTTTTTCCCTCTGCCTCCCTTCCCTGCTGTTGGGGCTTTCTGTGATCAATGAGCGCCTGGCTGTGCCCGGCTTTAGTTTCCCCTGGTTGTGTGGAGTGGCCACAGGCTACCGGGCCTGGGACACGGGTGACTGAGAGTCCCACCCCCCGGGACAGAGGATTCCAGCTGGGTACCGATGGCGCGTGGCAGTGTCCTGGCTGGAAGTGAGCCGGGCCCCATGGGGGATCCATCCATAGGCACCCTTGGCCCCGCGCGTCCATCCAATCTGGGCGCCTTCAGGTGTGACGGAGCGCGGGTTCCGGAGCCCGGAGACCTCACCCAGGGTCCCATTGTGCCAGTCGGAGTCCCTGCCCCGGGGCGAGGCTCCGGGAGGCGGCGGTGGGGTGAGCGCAGCCCCGGGCCCGCCCCACCCCACGCTGGGTCCCCGCGGGGGCTGATTGCGCGCCCGGCTCCCCCGCGGCTGCCCGGGCCAATCAGCGCGCGCGCGCCTGGCACCGGGGCCCCAGGGCCCGGCAGGGCGGGTCCCTGGCGGCCGAGGCCGGCCTCCGAAGCCCCGCGCCCCCGGGCTCGCCGCGGGTGGGCCGGGCTCCCAGGGTCGGTGCCCCGGGTCCCCGTGCTCCCGCCGGCCCGGGCGCGCGATCGCCAGGCTTGTGCTGCCATCTGGTGGCCGCGCTCCGGCAGCTACGGCGCCGCGCCGAGGCCGGCCCGGGCTTGCAGATCCTGCACCCCGGGCTCTGCACACCGAGCCACACCGCCAGGGAACTCCGCATCGCCGCCCCTGGCGCTGCACGCGGTTTCCCGACACAACGCCCGAGGCAGGCGAGTCTCAGGAGACCCTGGCACGGTCGTCTGCAAGGCACAGCTGGGGTTGGGGCAGACTCAGCAGACCCCAGCTGAGTGGTGTGCAGCAGGGACCCCTATGTAAATATAAATTGTGTGTTGGGGTCTGCAGGAAGGTAGGTAGGCAGGGTTTTGTCTAGCCCGGGCTGACCCAGAGCTCACTCTAGCCCCAGCAGGCTGGCCTTGAACTCAAGGCATCCTCCTACCTCAGCCTCCTGAGTGCTGGGATTAAAGGCACGCCTGGATTCTTTTTAAGTATTTTTATTTACTTATGGAGAGGGAGAGAAGAGAGAAAGGCTAGACAGATGAGAAAGAGTATGGGCATGCCAGGGCCTCTTTTGCATTTGGCTTTTCGTGGGTACTGGAGAATCAAACCTGGGCAGGCGGGCTTTGCAAGCACACCTTTAACCCCAAGCTGTCTTCCCAGCACCGATCTGAGCTTGAGGCAGTGGAGGGCCCCCAGGAGTAAAGGTAAAGTGCCTGTAAGAAGGGAAACATCCTTGAGGCTGTCAGGAGGTGCCTGGCCCTTCCTTCCCTCTCTCCTTCCCTCTCTCCTTCCCTCTCTCCTTCCCTATAGGATCCTCACAGCCTTCACATACCTGGAGACCAAAAGTGTCAGGAGAGTCTATCTAGTCTTTCCTTCTCTCCTCTTCCTAAATAAAGCAGCCCCTCCTTCCCCAGGAACCTGGTGAAGTGCCTGGACAGCTGGCTTGAGCCTAGACTGACCCCCCTCAGCCACCATCTAATAAGCCCCATAAAAGATTGAAAGAGGGGCTCAGCCATTAAGGCATTTGCCTGCAAAGCCTAACGACCTGGGTTCGAGTCCCCAGTACTCACATAAAGCCAGATGCACAAAGTGGCATGCACATCTGGAGTTCATTTGCAGAGCTGGTAGCCCTGGCATGCTCCCTGCTCTCTCTCTTTCCCCCCTCTCTTTCTGCTTGCAAATAAAAAATATTTTAAAAATGAAAAAATTCTAAATCTCACCCCTTTAATAAGGTAATGGAAGGCGGAGGCTGAAGGGAAATTAACACACCTTTAAGAAAAAGAAAATGATGCCGGGCGTGGTGGCGCACGCCTTTAATCCCAGCAGAGGGAGGCAGAGGTAGGAGGATCGCTGTGAGTTCGAGGCCACCCTGAGACTACAGAGTGAATTCCAGGTCAGCCTGGGCTAGAGTGAGACCCTACCTCGAAAAACAAAAAAAAAAAAAAAAGAAAAAAAAAAAAGAAAAGAAAAAGATGCCAGGTGGTGGTGCACGCCTTTAATCCTAGCGCTCGGGAGGCAGAGATAGGAGGACCGCTGTGAGTTCGAGGCCAGCCTGAGACTACATAGGGTATTTCAGGTCAGCCTGGGCTAGAGTGAGACCCTACCTCAAAAACAAACAAAAAGTTGTCAGGTGTGGGACCTTTGTCATCTCAGTTGAGACCAAGGTAGAAGGATCATGTGTCTCAAGCCTCCTTGGGCTACATAGTGAGTCCCTGTCTCAAAATCCAAAAGGAGAGAGAGAGAGAGAGAGAGAGAGAGAGAGAGAGAGAGAGAGAGAGAGAGAGATTTTGATGTGCTCCTCCAGCAGGCATTGCCCAGAGAGGATGCTGGGCCAGGGGCTGCAGCTCTTTCACAGGTCTCAGCAAGCAGCAAGAGGTGGCCACGAGACAAGGCGGAGGAAGGAAGGGGGTGGCTAGGTGGCTGGAGCGCTCCGCCTGCGAAGACGCCGCTCCAATTCAAAGGTATCAAATATTTGCCTAGCTGTTCAACATTTCTTCAAATAATATACTCACAACTAATTCATATCTAGACTCAACGTCTTCATCTCTCCAAGGCCTCTCTCCTGGATTAGCTGTCTTGTCTATTCTGGGAGAAAATTGTCCTACATTCTAAAAATAGGCCCTGGAGCCCGGACACTGGCATGTGCCATCAGCGAAGGCTTTACTTATTTATTTTAGAGCTCTTCTCTGGGGACAGCTGCAGCCGGGCCTTGAGACTCATTCATCAAACAGCTCAGGTGCCTGGAGAAGGCTGTGCCTTCCAAGAGTCCGTGTTCTGCTCTGCAGGATGCCCTTTGACCTTTGGCAGAGCACAGCCGCTTAGATCAGAGGCAGGGTCCTCTCTTCTCCACATCAGGTTCTTTTCCGATGCTCCTGTGTATCTTCCAAGACCAGCTGGAATGAAGGGAGGCCTTGGGAGGGGGGCCAGGAAGGAGGCGCACACTCTGGGGAAGGAGTTGGCCCTTGAGTCTGGAGGTCAAGGTGACTTTAGGGAGTGTGCCTGGCGGGAGCTGTGGGGCCTGGGCATATAGCTCTGCCCTCACCTCAGTCTCCTGCTGGGCCTCCCAGGGGACATCCATGCATGGATGTCTGTCTGCAAGGGAAGGCGTCCATCCTGAGCAGGTGGTGAAGGGTGGCCTCCTGCCCACCACCTCCCAGGCTCTCGGTCAGCCTGCAAAGACTCTGACAGCTATGCCCCAACCTGGACGCTGTGCCCCTGGCCCCTGCTTTTTATAAGGGGTGCCAGGCAGCGCTGTCTCGGTACCTTGTCACCTCCCTGGCCTCCTTCTGTGACTCCTGCGTCATCACCTCCAGGGCTCAGTGACTCATTCTCTCTCTGTTTCCCTCTAATAATTCTCTGAAAAAGAGGTGAAGGGGGATGAGGCAGGAGGATTACTTCAAGTTCAAGGCCAGCCTGAGCTACAGAGCAAGTTCCAGACTAGTCTGGGACATACATCAAAATATTGTCTCAAAACAAACAACAACAAAAAAAAAAACCCACCTAAAATGCAGGGCTAGAGAAATGGCTCAGCAGTTAAGGCACTTGCCTGCAAAGCCTAATGACCTGGGTTCAATTCCCCAGTACCCATGTAAAGTCAGATGCACAAAGTGGCACATGCATCTGGAGTTCATTTACAGTGGCTAGAGGCCCTGGCATGCCCATTCTCTCTCTGTGTGTGTCTGTCTCTCTCTGTGTCTCTCTTTCTCTCTTTCTGCTTGCAAATAAATAAATAAAATATTTTAAGAAAACAAACAAACAAAAAAAGAGGTGTGAACCAGGCAAGCCCCTACCTCGAAAATCCCCCCAAAAAGAGTGGGTGCTCACTCACCTTTCCCAAGTGGTCTGCCTTCAGTGGGGCCCAGCAGCCCCTCGCTGTCACCTGCCACTGAGAGAAGGGGCAGCCACAGGGCTCACTAGTGACAGCTTCCTTTGACCCTGGGCTCGTTCCTTCTCTGCATTGCTCGAAAGGAGGCCAATCAGAATGGCTCTTATGATTACTTCAAGGACTTCCTCAGCTGGGCTTTGACCTGGAGACATCAAGGACTGCTGTCCCTGCTCCCCAGGCTCTCTGACCCCCATCCAGCCCTGAGGGAGAGCTCCTACTGTGCACCCAGCCTCAGCGCCATGGAGGGGTGCCTGCCCTGAAATCGTCACTCAGCCCCCCCCCATTTAAATCAGTCACTGGAGGGCTGCACACCTCCCCTCAGTAATCCAGGGTCACTTTGCTGAGGCTCTGGCCTTGAACTCTGGTATAGCCACAAAGGCGTCAGCGTGCTTCAACAGAACCATACTTGCTCTTTCCTTCCTTCCATCCTTCCTTCCTTCCTTCCTTCTTCCTTCCTTCCTTCTTCCTTCCTTCCTTCTTTCTTCTTTTCTTCCTTCCTTCTTCCTTATTTCCTCCTTCCTTCCTTCTTCCTTCCTTCCTCTTTCCTTTCTTTCTTTCTTCCTTCCTCCCTCCTTCTCTCTCTCTCTCTCTCTCTCTCTCTCTCTCTCTCTCTCTCTCTCTCTTTCTTCTCTGAGTTAGGGTCTTACTCTAGCACTGGATGACCTGGAACTCACTCTATAGCCCTCAGACTGGCCTTGAACTCATTGTGATCCTCCTTCCTCAGCCACCTGAGTGCTGGGATTAAAGGCATGTGCTCTTCCTTCCTTCCTTCCTTCCTTCCTTCCTTCCTTCCTTCCTTCCTTCCTTCCTTCCTTCTTCCTTCCTTCCTTTCTATTTATTTGAGAGAGAGAGAGAGAGAGAGAGAGAGAGAGAGAGAGAGAGAGAGAGGAATCTGTCCCACCTCTTGCTGCTACAAATGCACTCCAGAAGCTTGTACTATGCTGTGTATCTGGCTTTATGTGAGTCCTAGAGAATTGAATTTGGGCTGGTAGGCTTTGCAAACAAATGCCTTTAACTGCTGGGCCACCTCCTCAACCCTTTTTTCTTTAAAATTTTAATATTTTTTGTGTGAGAAGGAGTGTGCCAGCGCCTCTTGCTATGTGTACCACTTTCTGCATCCAGCTTACGTGGGTGGCTGGGGAATTGAACCCTGGCCAGTAGGCTTTATCAGCAAGTGCCTTCAAATGCTGAACTATCTTTCCAGTCCCTCCCTCCTGCTTCTGTATTTCTTTTCTTTTCCTCCCTCCCTCCCTCCCTTTCTTTCATTTTTTTGACAGGGTCTCAATACAGAGCTCCGGCTGGCCTTGAACTCACAATCCTTTTGCCTCAGCTTTCTGACTGATGGGATTAGTGATTTATGCCACTACTAGGCCCAACTTCAGCTCTGGATTTTGTTTTTTCTTTTGCTAGTACTAAGGATTGAACCAGGGACTTACACACGCCAGACAAACATTCTAACACTGAGCCATACCCTCAACCCTCCCCCCTCCCCGCTCCCTCCTTCTTTGTTTTCTTTTTATTTTGAGGCTGTGTCTCACTAGGTTGCTCAGGCAGGCCTTGAACTTGCCATCTTCCTGCCAGTCTCCTGGCAGCAAGCCTAGCTTCTGGTTTTAAATTGAATGAATTACTCTTCAGTACAAGGATTGCCTCTCTAGGACATGACCACTTTCGAGAGAGCCTCTTACTAACAGGTTTCACCAAGGTACAAAGAAGATCTCACCCCTAATCTCTTGTGAGATATACAGCCAGCTAATGCAAAATGAGTTTTCACGTGACTTTTGCTTATTTTTAAGTCCATTGGGTACATTGTGGCTGATCGCTGCTCTGACATTTTTCTTTCCTCATTAAGAAAGGTGTCCCTGGTGAGTTACTTGTGCTGGGCACAAAGCAAAAAATAAATATCGCTGGCATCCACTTTCTGATGCTCTCTGGGTGTTAATTAAGAAGGAGCCACCTGCAAAAGAGGGAAACTGTGCAATGTGGGCTTGGATCCTGGTCACAAGATCTCCCAGATGGGGTAGTGATCAGAAGCCATCAAAGCCTCCAAAGAGATAGAGCGGGTAGATCTGCAGATCTGCGACCCAGCCCAGGGCTCTGAGGGAGGCCCAAAGCCTTTCTGTGGGGCTGTTCCTTAGTCAGAGTCTGCTGGCTGAACACTGAACTCCAAGAGGTGCAGAGATGAGAGGCTGGGGGATCTCCTGACTGCCTGATCGTGTCCATCACCCCGGCTTCCTCCTCTGTGCCTGGATGTCCAAGTGGAACGTCACATCCCTGAAGCTGAGATGGGCTGTTTTCTCACCTGGCCCACAGCATTTAAGCACAGGGCTGGGCTGGGTGGCAAGTAAGAAATGTTCTAGTCACCCATAGGAAATGCCAAAGTGCACCTTGTACAAAAATATCAAATTTCAGATCTGGGTTGGGGGAGGGGTGGACAGGGGAGCCCAATGAACATGGCTCCATCCAATAAAGAATCCACAGATGGGTGTGGTAGCGCATGCCTTTAATCCCAGCACCCCGGAGGCAGAGGTGGGAGGATTGCCGTGAGTTCAAGGCCACCCTGAGACTACATAGTGAATTCCAGGTCAGCCTGGACTAGAGCGAGACCCTACCTCGAAAAACCAAAATAAAGAGAACTCCAGACACATTTTGTGCATCTGGCTTTATGTGGGTATTGGAGAATCAAACCCGGGTCCTTAGGCTTTGCAGGAAAGTGTCTTAACTTCTGAATCATCTCTCCAGCCCCACCTTTTTATTTATTTCTCATTTTATTTTTCTAAAAATACTTTTATTTATTTATTTGCAAGGAGAGAGAGAGAGAGAGAGAGAGAGAGAGAGAGAGAGAGAGAGAGAGAGAGAGAGGAGACAGATTTGACATTTTCATCTCAAGAGTTCACCTGGGTTGTCCTTACATTATTCAGAACTGGTTTTTAAGGTCATAACCATAGTGTAGGGGAAGAGTGAAGGGTCAAATCTCAGTGACCAGCTTGGGGAACGCCCGTTTCCTGCACTTGGGGATGTGTCTCCCAAGTGCCCAGGAGGGCTGCAGGGTGAGGCAGCACCTGGACCAACAGTGGAGAGCATCCTGCTAGGCTGCCCACATGACCATCCAACCTAGGTAGGAGATCCAATGACTGCCTCTCTAGAGCGTTGGCTCCATGGAAACAGCTGAGTCCAGACTGGGAAGATAGCCCAGTGGTTACAGGCGCTTGCTAGCAATGCCTGCCGGCCAGGGGTTCAATTCCCCAGTACCCACAGAAAGCCAGATACACAGAGTGGCACATGGGTCTGGAGTTTGTTTACAGTGTGGCAAGAGGCCCTGGCATACCATTCTCTCATTCTCTCTCTCTCTCTCTCTCTCTCTCTCTCTATCAAATAAATAAATAAATAAATAAATATTCTTTTTTAAATATTTTATTTATTTATTTTCAAGCAGAGAAAGAGAGAGAGACAGACAGAGAGAGAGAGAGAGAGCATATGTGGGAACTGGGGAATTGAACCTGGGGCCTTAGGCACTGGAGGCAAGTGCCTTAACCGCTGAGCCATCTCTCCAGCCCCTATATATATATTCTTAAACAGAAAACAGCTACGTTTATGTTAGCAGAAGGTGGGGTTCTTGTTTATTGCTGATGCTGGGGGGGCTGAGGATGTCCCTCAATGGGACAGCACGCGCCTACCAGCACATGACCTGGAATTCCACTCTGCTCCTTGTGCATGTGTTGAACTCCTAGGCACTCGGTCAGCATCTATAGACATAGCAGGCCACTTCCTTACCCCACAAACTCTCTGCCACCAGCCCCTCCCTCAGCTCACATGCCCCGCAGACAGGGAGAAGGGACCTCGCTCAGTCTTGAGGACCAGCCAGGCAGAAGGAGAGGCCCTTGGATGTAGGACTAATGACACCCTCAGATGCTCAGCAGTCACTTCAGCCAAGGATGAGCTCCTTGCCCACCAGCAGATGGGAGTTAGTGATTCACAGAGGCGGTCTAGCCTCTGGTCTGCAAGCTGGGCAGGTGCCGGGAACCCGAGATGCCCCATCAAGCTTCATTAAACGGTGCTGCCAGGAGCCCAGCCGCCCAGGCCTGAGCTGTCGGGGAAGCACCAACTTAAACCTGGCCGGTTCTGACCCACTGTCGCATCTCCCACGGAGAAGCGGTCCAGCTGCCATTTTTGCAGACAATACCTTTTTTTTTTGTTTGTTTGTTTTGAGGTAGGGCCTCCCTCTAGCTCAGGCTGACCTGGAATTCACTCTATAGTCTCAGGGTGGCCTTGAACTCATAGTGATCCTCCTACCTCTGCCTCCCGAGTGCTGGGATTAAAGGTGTGCGCCACCACGCCCAGCCTGACAATACCTTTTTTTTTAAAGCAGTATTTTATTTATTTATTTATTTATTTGAGAGAGAGTGAAAGAAAGGGGCAGACAGAGAGAACGGGCACAGGGCACACTGGGGCCTCCAGCCACAAGCTGCTGCAAACGAGCTCCAGATGCATGCGCTACCTTGTGCATCTGGCATATGTGGATACTGGGGAATTGAACTGTGGTCCTTTTGCTCTGTAGACAAGTGCCTTAACCACTAAAGCATCTCTCCAGTACCCAGACAATGTCTTTTGAAGGAAAAGTAGTCCAAAGCCTTTGACCTCTAACATTATGTTTAGATTTTTTTTGAGGATTCCCCTTTGCCAATTTTAGACTATTTATTATTATTATTACTATTATTATTATTAATTTATTTTTCTTTTTGAGGTAGAGTCTTGCTCCAGCCCAGGCAGACCTGGAATTCACAATGTAGTCTCAGGGTGGCCTCAAACTCACAGTGATCCTTCTACCTCTGCCTCCCAAGGGCTAGAATTAAAAGGCATGCTCCAAAGCACACAGCTACAACAACAACAACAACAACAACTACTACTACTACTACTATTCTTATGAGGCAGTGACTCACTATATAGCTCAGGCTGGCCTTGAACTCATGATCCTCCTGCCTCAGTCTTTTAAATGTTGGGATTACAGGCCTGAACTACCATTCTTGGCTTAGGATTTTTTAAAAAATATTTTATTTGTTTGTAAGCAGAGAAATACAGAGAGAGAGAGAGAGAGAGAGAGAGAGAGAGAGAGAGAGAGAGAGAGTATATAGGCATGCCAGGACTTCTAGCCACTGCAAATGAACTCCAGATGCATGCACCCCTTTGTGCAGCTGGCTTATGTGGGTGATGGGGAATTGAACCCTGGTCCTTAGGCACTGGAGGCAAGTGCCTTAACCTCTGGGCCATCTCTCCAGCCAGGGATGTTTTTCATGTAGGAAAACTTGCTTTCAAAATCACAATTTTATGCCGGTGGATGATTCAGTGGATAAAGTACTTGCTGTTCAAAAATCGCAATTTTATGCAAACATTCATATACCACTAGGTCCCATCAAGCCCCAGACTTCACAATGCTTAGAGCCCTTCCTAAGAGCTGAACTTGTCCAAGAGATGTCTTGAGCCGTAGAGATGGCTCAGCAGTTAAGGCGCTTGCCTGCAGAGCCTAAGGATCAGGGTTCGATTCCCTATTTCCCACATAAAGCCAGATCTACAAAGTGGCCTGTGCGTCAGGAGTTTGCAGTAGCTAGAGGCCCTGGCGTGTCCATTCTCTCTCTCATCATCTGCCTCTTTCTCTCTCTCTAATAAATAAATACATTTATAAAAAAGAGATACTGTCATTAGTTTGTTCTTGGTGAGCTTTAGGGTTCTTTCTTTGCTCTCTCCCTTCTTCCCTCCCCCTTACTTCCTCCCTTCCTTCCTTCCTTCCTTCCTTCCTTCCTTCCTTCCTTCCTTCCTTCCTCCCTTCCTTCCTCTCTCCCTCCCTTCCTCCCTCCCTCTCTTCCTTTCTTCCTTCCTTCCTCCCAACACTAACTGTCCCCTCCCATCTTTCTAATAGCGTGGAGTCTGGCCTTTGCTACTTGCTGGGAAAGGAGGCATCATTTTAGAGGGGCCGAATGCCAGAGGACAGAAAAAGAACCCAGAGCCCAAAACTACTAGGCCTGGCCCTCTACCTCTAAGGAACTCTGGGGAGTCTCCGCCTCAGTTTGCTCCTCAGTAAAATGGGAGAAGTAATTCCCTACTAGTTGCCAGAGGTGAAATCCTCCAGCAAGGGCTGGACAAATGCACACAAGATTGTCTTGACTTCTGCTGTGGCCCAGCAGCAAGAGTAACATGGCTTCCATGTGAAGTGTCACCCAAATGGCTCATGTGGTCAAGGCTGGTCCTCAGCTGGGAGCACCACTGAGGAGCGATTGGGCCTTTTGGCTCTAACGTCTCTGCTTCGCTTCTCACTGATGTGTGCTTAGCCGAATGGGCCATTAGGAGGTGAGGACTGCTTGGAGGAAGTAGCTCATTGGGGTGTATGCTGGGAGGGGAGATCCATCCTCAGACCCTTCCTTTCCCCTCTGTGTCCTGAGACACCGCCTCTGCCACATGCTCTGTGTTGGTGTTGTTCTGCCTGACCTCAGGCCCCACAGCAATGGAGCCAGGCCACTGTTGATAAAGCCTCTGAAACCGCCCAGTGTGGAGGTGCACGGCTGTCATCTCCGAGGCTAGCCTGGGACTACAGAGTGAGTGCCAGCTCAGCCTGGGCTACCTTGAAAGAAACAAAACCAAAGATAATCCTTCCTCCTATAAGTTATTTTTTTCTGTAAGTTATTTTTAAAAATATTTTATTTATTCATTTCAAGCAGAGAGAGAGAGAGAGAGAGAGAGAGAGAGAGAGAGAGAGAGAGAGAGAGAGAGCACGC
>PVHP010047524.1:0-12866 GCA_004024765.1 Zapus hudsonius
GGGCCACGTAAGAGCCCAGGTAATGGTTGGCAGGCCAAAAACAAAACAAAACAAAACAAAACAAAAAAAAGTAAGCAAGGATATAGATTAGTAAGGGCCTGGAGGGGCGGGGCAGATGGGCTGGAGACCTGGAGGCCCGGGGGGAGGGGCCACGTATGAGCCCAGGTCCAGGTCAGCAGGCCAAAAACAAAAACAAAAACAAAAACAAAAAATTAAGCAAGGAAATGGATTTGCAAGGACCTGGAGGGGCAGGACAGACGCTGGAGACCAGGATAGGGGTAGGGGTTACGTAGGAGCAAGAGAAAAAGAAACGAAGATAAAAGAGAAAAAAAGGGGAAAAAAAGTTGAAAATGAGAGACACTCAAGGGCCCAGGAGGGATGGGATAGACGCAGGGAACATGCATAGGGAGAGAACCCGAGGGAAGCCGGCAGAGGCCGAGGAAAAGCCTCTGTTGGCCGGCAGGCTGAGGCTGCTCTGTCTGGGCTTGCCTGCCGGCTCCTGACAACTCACTGCCTCTGGCGAGCGCTGGTCCTCAATGGAGGCTTCCAGTGGTGAGGTGTCTGGAGCTCAGAGCGTGACTGTAGCTTGTGTCCACAACCTGGATCCCTGCTGAAAACCCTGACCCTTGTTTCCTGAGGGAAGTGGCATGTCTGCTAGTCAGCCATTTTGAACCAGAATTAATTTTTTTTTTTGAGACAGTCTTGTAGATCCCAGGCTGGCATCATACTCCCCATGTAGCCAAGGATGACCTTGAGCTTTTGAACTTCCTGCTTCTACTGCAAAAGCACTGGGAATACAGGTATGTGTCAACACACTTGGCCTAAGATACATTTCAAGAAAAGCCCATGTTAATTCGTTTTTTGAGAACGGTCTTACTATATAGCCCAGGTTGGCGTAGAATTTACTATGTAGCCTAATTTGTCCTTAAACTTGTGGCAAGCCTTCTGCCTTAACCTATGTGCTGTGATTATAGGCATGAGCTATCATGCTGAGTAAATTATTTTAAACCCCCCCAAGAATAAGTCAAATGAATTGTTCCCAACCATTATAGGACAAAATGACCCTAATATGAAAAGTAAACTAGGACACAAGAGAAAGTTCTAAGTCAATATTTTCAGAAAATACAGATGCAAAAATCCTGGAGAAATTACAATCAAAGGGAATACAACAGCATATTTAAAATATTATTTAAGGAAGTTGTAGCAATGCATGCCTATAATCCTAGCTACTTGTGAAACTAAGGCCGGCTTGAGACTAACAAAAGCAATATAGCAAGACCCTGCCTCGAAATAATAAATAAATCACCATTATAAATTTGCATTCATTTTAGGGATGCAAGATGGTTCACACTGTGCAAATCAATAAATATGAGCCATTTCTGGGGAGATGGCTCAGTTTTAAATACACTTACATGCAAAGCCTGCTAGGTTCACAGTAGCAAGAGACCTGGTATGTCACATACATGCATGCACACACACACACATACACACACACACAGACACACACACGGGTGCCTGCACAATAATTAATAAACACATATTAAAAAATAAATGTGGGCTGGAGAGATGGCTCACCTCTTAAAGGTGCTTGCGTGCAAAGACTGATAGGCCAGGTTCAATTCCCCACTAAAACAAAAAGCTAGATGCACAGACTGGTGCATGCCATCTGGAGTTCATTTGCAGTGGCAGGAGGCCCTAAAACACTCATTCTCTTCCTCACTCTCTCTTTTCTCCCCCTTGCACATAAATAAAAGTTTTTAAGTGTGATACAGTACAACAGAATGATGGACCAAACCAGTAAGACCATCTCAACAAATGCACAAAAGTCATTTGATAAAACCAAACAACAGTAGTGCATGCCTTTAATCCCAGCACTCAGGAGGCAAAGGTAGGGAGGGGATCACTGTGAGTTCAAAGCCAGCCTGAGACTATACAGTGAGTTCCAAGTCAACCTAGGCTAGAGTGAGATCGTACCTTGGGAAGGAAAAAAAAAGCCTTCATGATAAATAAGCTGAACAAAAATGCCACAAGGAACCTGAATAAACAAAGTATGAAAAAAATGCTAAACAAATTGAGAATAGAAGGAACATACCTGTAAATAATCAAGGCTATTTATAAGTTGGAAGATCAGAAGTTGAAAGTCAGCCTTGACTAGAGCATGGGCAATATTCTGCCCTGTCTCTAAAAACAAAAACATATGAAAACAATTCCAACTTCTGTGCATGAAAGATCACAATCAGCCTGCATGGGAATGCATGTCTCCAATCCCAGCACTTGGGAGGCAGAGGCAGAAGGACCACCCATTAGTTCCTGGCCAATATGGTCTACATAGTTCTAGGCCAGCAAGCGCTACATAGTAAAACACTGTCTTGAAAACTAAACACAACAAAACAAGAACAAAACGAAAAAAGGAAATATAAATAAATATAAATATAAATATATTTATTTATATATAAATAAATAAATAGAATAAAAATGTAACCTAGACTGTAGAAAAATAATAATCATGTATCTGATGATTAATAGAATTTTAATTCCTACAAATCAACAAAGAAAGTCTGATAAAAAATAAGACAAAGCTAGATGGGGCAGTATATCTATATGGATATGAGGCTGGGGCATCAGGATCCCAAGTTCAAGGCCAGCATGGCTACATAGCAAGACCCTGTCTCAAAAAATGAAAAAGAAAAGGCATATATAGGTAGTTTTGAAATGTTAAATTTTCATCCTGTGACAATAAATGATTCCTCAAGTTAGACTTGTCTAATTCAAAATGGGAACTTCATTTTCCTAAAAGAAATAATCTTGTATGAATGCTATTTTACACAAAAGAAACATATAATTGATCAAACTGAAATCTTAATAGTAAAATCCTAAATTCCTAATGCAACATTGTATGGCATGTAGTTCAGGGCTCTTGAGACAAATAAAATCCGTTAACGCTCAAATAGCAAGTTTGAATTTTTGTTTTGTTTTCTTTTTGGTTTTTCGAGGTAGGGTCTTGCTCTAGCCCAGGCTGACCTGGAATTCACTATGGAGTCTCAGGGTGGCCTTGAACTCACAGTGATCCTCCTACCTCTGCCTCCCGAGTGCTGTGACTAAAGGCATGAGCCGCCATGCCCGGCAAAGTTTGACATTTTTTCAAAGTCCAGGCTGAGTTACGAAACTTTTGAAAAAGGCAAAAGATTTATAGGATCTGAAGAGTAACCAGAGTCTATGAAACATTTCAAACAGAAATTTGGGTGAGATTTCTTGAAGGCGGGACCCTGCCCACCCTGCCATATAAGATCCATAGCTTGTCATTGGCTTAGATGAATTACATTTCCCAGCAGCCCCTATAGGTTGCCCAGTCTACCTCTCCTCCTCCTCCCTTGGAGTCACCGCCTTTCCTTCTCTCAGGTTCAGTTCTGTTGGATTTGGCTCACCTCTGGGTTTTCTGGGCCTTACCTGTTCAGTTTCCCCAGGTCTTCAGGCCTCTCCTGTTAGGCTTGCCAGGTCTTCGTGCATCTCCAGGTGTTCACGCCTCACTGGTCAGGCCTCACCAGGTCTTCGGGCTTCTCTTGTTAGGCTTGCCAGTCTTCAGGCTTCTCCGGTTCGTCTCACCAGTCTTCGGGCTTCCGGTTTGGCTCATTGGGCCTCGCCAGGTCTTCGAGCCTCGCCTTGCTGGTCGGGCCTCGCCAGGTCTTCAGGCCATCAGGTTTATCTTGCCAGGTCTCCGGGCCTCTCCGGTTCGTTTTGCCAGGACTTCGCGCCTCGCCTGTCGGGCCTTTGCGTTCAGCTCGCCAGGTCTCCGGGCCTCTGCGGTTCGGCTCGCCAGGTCTCTGGGTCTCTTGGCTCGCCAGGTCTTGGGGCTTCACAGGTTAGGCTCTTGTGGCTTTGACTGCTTTCACCTGGTGTGGCCTCTGCCCTTCCCGCCTCACTAAGCCTTGCTGGGCCACTTGGCACCACCAGCTCAGTTTGGCTTATCTTGCCTCCTGGTTGTCTTGTCGCTCTGTCAGTTTGTCTGCTGCACTAGTGCTTTGGCCTTGCCTGGCCTGTTCACCTCAGCCGCCAATGCGGGTTCTCACTTAGCCTGGTCTGTGTTCCTGCCATCGCCATGGAGGGTGTACCAATCGGACAACATGGGTGCCTCCAAGCTGGAGAGAGCAGAAGCTGCACAGTGTGTGCCTCACACCGTGGTGCCCCAAACTGGGGAGAAGAACCAGGCCATGCCTTCTGACACTGGCACTCAGGACTGCTCGGGACCCAGGCCTCCAAAGCAGATGTGCATGGTTAACCTCGAAGAAATGATGCCATTCACCTCGTGTTCCATTTGCAATGGCTATTTAGTGGATGCAACCATCATTACAAAATGTTTTCATACCTTTTGTAACAGCTGTGTTGTGAAACATCTTAATGAAAGCAACAGATGTACAAAATGCAACACTGTGGCACATCAGACCAAACCTCATTATAACTTAAAGTTGCTTCCACAGTTAAAAAGCATAGTTTCCAAATTAGTGAGTGGTCTAGAGGAAAAAGAAAAAATGCAAAGGTGCGATTTGGAAAAAGCAGGCCCAGAAGCTCTTCAACCTGCTGTTCCTTAGCCGGCCACTTCCAGCCAAGGAAAAACTGAGATCCCTGCACAAGCAATGGTTCCTGCTCCACCTGTAGCTGATATGTATTTAATACCAGAGTTCATGGGTGCTAATGAAGACATGGATCATGTTGAGCCTTTGAAAAAGAAGTATATCCAAATTTCAGGAAATTCAACTATTGGACATATAAAAAATTCCTTAAAAAGAAAATAAATCTTGACCCATCTTGTCAGGTAGAAGTCACGTGTGCTGGTCACTTACTGGAGGTGTTCCAAATTCTATGAGAAATCCAACAGTAGGAGAGGCCGAGATGCAGGATGGCCTACCTGTCCTTATTACAGGCTTGATTCTCCTCTTTCTCCAAAAGAAGCTTGAGATGGTAATGGTAGCATTATTAGGAAGAGGAAAGAAGACTTGTGAAGGACTGCATCTTACTGAAGATTTCTAGAAAACATCAGTCAGCACCACAGTGCACTGTTTATGATACACCTACTTTCAGCAACGGGAATCTAGGCCTTTAGAGGTACAACTTGGAATGATGGATGGCTTCTATTTCACCAGAATCTGCTAAAAGCACTCACTATGTGGGAAAAAATGCAGAACTCTAGATTTTAAAGCTGCTTGTAATTCCAAATGGCTCCAGTTTTCTTGTTTGTTTGTTGAGCCACGTCTCTTTCAAGTTGCTTGTCAAGGAGATTCTGCTCTCCACGATGGCAGCAAGTGGTTGCCTTTGGGAAAAACAGTTGGGTTTTGAATAGGAGATTGGAAGCCATTGTGTTAAATTGCAAGGTGATCTGGAGAAGATCAAAACTACTGGTGACTTTCGTATGGAGTCATCACATTTTGAACTTAATACATTATTCTGTTCTAAAAGGTATGAATCACCTGCAGGGTTTCTGGTTGATGACATAAACATTCAGTGTAGTATGACATCTTAATGTGTTTTACAATAACAGGTGCTTCTTTGTCATCATGTTTATTTCTATATGTTGTTGATATCATGCAAGATTCTCATCATAAGATGGTTGTTGTAATGACACCACTTCTGCAATAGAGAATTTCAGATGAATTTCAAAAGTTTACAGAATGCTTACTTTTTCTCTAGTAATAGTAAATCAGCTTTACTGATTGAATGTTTATTTATTTGGAGAGAGAGAGAGAACTGACAAGCCAGAACCTTTTGCCACTGTAAATGAACTCCAGATGCATGCACTTCTGTGTGCATCTGACTATATGTGGGTATTGGGGAATTGAATCCTGGCTGGCACACTTTGCAAACAAGTGCCTTTATCTGCTAAGCCATCTCTCCAGCCCCTTGATTTAATGTTTAGTGTTTATTTTCTTAATAATTTGTCACTGGAATACAGATTAATGTTTGAAAGCTTACTTTAATGAAGAGACTTCAATTTTTAAACATTTTGCCTATAATTAGAATCTCAGTGCTTTCTACAAGAAATAGTTTGTCAGCTTTATTTCACAGACAAGTTTCCTATTCTGTATAGAAACTTAGAACATTCAACAAGGAATGACAGTTGTAAAAAACTTAAACTTGGGCATAGTGGTGCACACCTGTTATTTCAGCATTTGGGAGGCAGAGGCAGGAAGAGCAGGAACTCAAGGTCCTCTCTGTCTACATGGGGAGTTGGCACTACTGGGAGATGTTAGAAATGTTAAGAACAAATGTAAGTTTTAGGACACTGGGAACATGCCCTTAGAGGGGACTTGTGATACCCTGGTCGCTTTGTTTCACTTCTGGCCAAGAGTTGAACATGTTCCCCACCACAAGCTACTGCTGTATTGTGTTACCTCCCCATAGGCCCAAGTCAAATCAACCATGGACTGGAACCAAGTAAATGCTATTATTTTCTCTTTTGAAATCATGTCTCTCAGTTATAAAGCTAGTTAACACCACAGCATTATATTTAAAAGCAATGTGAGGCACTAATGGGTGAACTGTAATGAATTACTGAAATTATACATTAGGAACAGTTGGTATTTTCTTTTTTTAAACCTTTTAATTTTTTTTAATTTATTAATTTTTTTAAGGAGAGAGAGAGAGAGAGAGAGAGAGAGAGAGAGAGAGAGAGAGAGAGAGAGAGAGAGAGAGAACACCAGGGCCACCACCTTGTGGGTCTGGCTTATGTGGATACTGGGAAATTGAACCCTGGGCCTTAGGCACTGGAGGCAAATGCCTTAACTGCTGAGCCATCTCTCCAGCCCACAGTTGGTATTTTCTACTTTTATCTTTATTCCCAGGCTCTTATGTGGTCCATACAGCTGTCAGCTTTATGCAACAATGCCCTGGTGAGAACCTCCCCTTGGGACAGCTCTCAAGCTACTTGGCTCATCGGAAGACTCCAAAGCTCGCATAGACTGTATAGATATACCACTGGAAGTACCTTTCAGCCATAGTATGGGACCCATGCAGTCAGTGCCTGCTTAGTTGTTTTTGATTTTGTTTTTAAAGACAGGTTCTCAGGTAGCCCAGGCCAAAGATGATTTTGAACTTCTGATCCTCTTGCCTCTACTTCTCAAGTGCCAGGTTTATATGAGTCCTTATTTAGTTTTCATCCATCAATTAGAGCTCACCTTGGGAAAACTACACAGGTTATGTCTGGGACCTCAGTTAAGGTTTTGGTCTTTAGAACAAATATCCAGTCTTTCTCTTATCTCCTGCCCACTGTTTGAAAATGTATTCCTAGACCAGTGCCCTCTTCCTGCTGGCTTGTAAGGCTTGATGCCAGCTTTTTGCTAGGATTAGGAAGGAATAAAGATGTTTTCGTTACTTGGTGTGAGTCTCTGTGTTTTTGTGCTGCATCTTCTGTGCCGTGCTTGACTGACACTGCAAATCAACTTTCCTACTGAAGTCTTTCATGGACAGCGGCTGACATGGTAAAAATGAAACCAGACAGGTCAGGCAAGAGTCATAGGGCATCTCTGCAACCACATGTCCTGAAGCTCCATCAAAACAGAGCTAGAATTTATGCTCCCTGGCCTCTCCCTCCCCCAGCCCCCCTCTCACTACCACCCCTGGGAGACACCTCATGATCACATCAGAGGAAAAGAAAACATTGGCACATCATGGGGATGTGTGCTCCTGACAGAGGGGAACAAAAAAATGTGTCTAGGCTAATTTTGGCTTATTGCTGGCCCTCCCACTGGCTTAAGACCCTTGGGGAGGCTTTGGGGTTTGCTAATGGGTCCATGTTGATGTACACTGCCACCTGTTGTCTTCATCAAATCTGACCCATTTGCCAACTAAACTGGATGGGAGTTTAAAAAGTGAATTCTTCCCTCAACCTAAAATCTAAATGGGACCTGTTGCAGTTACTTTCTTGTTGCTGGGACAATACCCAACCAGAAGCAGTTTATGGGAAGAAAGGGTTTATTTCAGGTTTATAGAATTCACAGGACACACCATCATGATGAAAAGCTGGCTTCCTTAGATGCATAGCAGAGAGACACCACCAAATAGCCTTCAAACACCAACAGCCAGAGCTCATAATTGACTTTTTATACGCTTTAGGGCTGGAATAAAAGATCTGCCCCCAGTGGATCTTTTAAGGCTGTTAGAGACTTAAGCAGAAAGTTTAATCAAAAATATATCAAATTATGGGGGACATAGATTAGCATTCAAACTGTCACAGGACCCCTTTGAACCAAAACTCACATTCCCTGAAAAAAAAAACAAAACAGCTCCCAAACATTCTGCTGATTGCTGGCATCATTATTATTAGTTCTTTGGATAATTTTACTGGTTTCAATTTGATGTACCAAATCACCCATGGCTTAAATCAGATATAGCCAAAGCTAAGGTTTACATACCTTCAAATTGGTCTAATATAAGTCCTACAACTCAAAATCTCACAAGGGTGTGTGTCACCAACCAAACCAGCATCTGAGGCATTGCTACATATAGACTAATGCACACTCTCCTTCCTAGACTGGATGTTTCAACTCAAAAACAGCCAGACACCATATCAACAACATCCACCCAAATAAAGCCACATGACTTCAAACACATTACTTTCATTACTGCCAGGGGAAAACTTTCAACACACAAAACATTTTAGATTTTACCACCTCTGTATGGATGCCAACTTCATTTTGATAGCTGTATATCCAGAAGACCTTTGAATTAAAATATATTTGTGAATTTCCAGATCCAGTGTTACCCTCAAATGACTCAAGTAGTTCAGACTCATTATAGCATCATAGAATCAACCAATCAAGACTTTTTTTTTTAAATCATGAGTGGGTGTCTACATGGAGAGAGAGTATTCTTTCCAAGTTTAGCATCTCAGATACTATCACTGGAGCTCAAGATCACTGATGAAGTTGACTTTGCACACTGCACTAGAAAAAAGTTAGATTTCGGGCTGGAGAGATGGCTCAGCACTTGCCTGTAAATCAGCAGGGCCTGAGTTTGATTCCCCAGCACCCACATAAAAGCAGATGCACAAAGTGACACATGCATCTGGAGTTCGTTTGCAGTGGCTGGAGGCCCTGGCATACCCATTCTCTCTCTCTCTCTCTCTCTCTCTCTCTCTCTCTCTCTATATATATATATATATATATATATATATATATATATATATATATATATATATATATATATATATATATAATAAATGAATAAAATATAGATACAAAGCTTTGCCCCAAGGTAGTTCATAGCTTCCTCTAAGAAACAAATTGGATACCTGACATTGACTCATTTCCAAGACAGATCCATGTTTCCATGCGTGAAAGGAAGCCTAGGAGAAAATACTACATCGTTCTGAAAATTAATGGAGACAGTTGTCCACAGAAGAGGCCTAGCTCTGTCTCCCTCAACACTGGGGTTACAGGCATTCATAATCATCACCAGCTTTTCATGTGAATACTGGGGATCAAATCTGGTCATCATGCTTGTACAGTAAGTACTTTTACCCACAGAACCATCTCTCCAGCCCCAGATTTGATGTTTAATATTCCAACTCTAGAAGGTATATTTTCAGTTTTACTATGTTTTTATATTTTGTGATGTCATTTTAAGAAGATTTTGTATTCTGTAGTCAATGTTGAACAGAAAAGACAATATAAGGTCATTTCAAAGGCATAATATTTACTATATGCTGAGATTAGTGAATATCATACTTGTTCTTACATACGCAGAAAACAACTGACTTTTGATTACATATCCCAAGCTGACCTGAAATTCACTATTTAGTCTCAGAGTGGCCTCAAACTCATGGCGATCCCTACCTCTGCCTTCCTAGTGCTGGGATTAAAGGCATTCACCACATGGCCAGCTGCTTTTAAAGTTATCATTTTTGTTTTTCTTTTGACATCTTTATTATCCTTAATTAGATACATTATATGAGCAAATCTTATGACGGTACTCCCATTTCCCTCCTCCCTGTCCCCAACCTGCTGGGGGCCCTCATCTATGGGTGTACTGGATCACTCCATGGGGTAAGAGGTCATGAATACCACAGAAGGCAGCCCCCTCACAAAATGGGGCAATGATCTCAATAGAGAATTCACAGAGGAGGAAACACAAATGGCCTTGACTCATCTAAGAAAGTCCTCAGCATCCTTAAGCATCAGGGAAATGCCAATCAAAACCACAATGAGATAACACCTTACCCCAGTCAGAATGGAAATCATAAAGAAAACCAACAACAATCATTGCTGGCAAGGATGCGGGGTGGGGGGGGGAAGGAACCCTCATTCACTGCTGGTGGGATTGCAAACTTGTTCAACCGCTATGGAAAGCAGTGTGGAGACTCCTAGACAGAATGGACATAGAACTACCAAGGGACCCAGCTATCCCTCTACTAGGCTGGATGTCATAGCTCGATGCAGAAACATTTGTACAACTGTATTTATAGCAGCTCAATTCATAATAGCCAAGAATTGGAATCAACCCAAATGCCCATCCATGGAGGAATGGACAGCAAAACTGTGGTATATTTACACGATGGAATTCTACTCAGCTGAAAGGAAAAATGACATATCAAAATTTAGGAAAAAATGGTCTGACTTTGAGCAGATCTTACTAAGTGAACACTCAAAAGAACAGAGAATCGAATGCCGCATATTATCCCTCATAGGTGGTTCCTAACCTGAATAACAGTAAACTCTAAGCAAACCAACCAGAATTGAAAGTTTGGGAAAGAGAAGTAAGAAGTGGGTGGTGGTGGTGGGGGGGATGTCTTAAACATGAAGTTGAACCAAATCTGGTCCAAAATTATAAAATCCTCATGGGCACAATGTTCACTAATGAGCATGGAGTGGGCATAATCTGGCAAATGGGGCCAAGAATGGAAGAGGGGAGTGTCTAAGTGTGTGAAAAACTGAGTAGTCTAGCAGCTCCTGGTCCCAGCCACGGAATCTTTCCTTCACTGAGATATTGACCAAAGTAACCCATGAGGTCCCCAATACACGACAGGATTCTGTCAAAGCTCTTGATTACCAACCCCAGGCCTGAGGCGAGATCCTGTTGCTGAAGAACCACAGAAAGTCATCTAACAGCACTGAGAGACCCTACGAGGTCCAGAATGGTAACCTGCCCCCAGATGATTAGTGCAGAGCTGGAAGGCCCTGCATAAACTGCCAGGGGAAACTGGTCAACGACAGCTGCAATAAACAGAGACCACTGTCATGAAACTCAGTCTGCCACCATGAGTAGGCTGAACACACTGCCTACTGGGAGAGAACAGCGAACCATGAAAGGAGCACTTGTGCAATTGAGGCAGCAAAGCCTGGAGGAGGCAATCAACAGCTGACAATTAGGCCAAGAAATCCACTCAGTGAAGGGGAGTCCATGACTGGAACTGGGATTTCAGGGTAAATTACAATGGGAACCAATATCTTAGGACACCAAAGAGAAACTCACTTTACAAGTGATTTACAAAAAGCTACCAACAATAGAATTTAGCCAACTTAGGACAGTGTATCCAATTAACCTATACTGATGTAACTCTCCTATGGACATTCTGTTTATATTTTTCAGAAGGCGCCGAGAGAGCTGTGGCTCTTCGAACCCTACCATTGAGCCACAGTCTTCCTGGCAAGAGATGCATCACCCCAGACCTACTGTGGAACCCTGCAGGCAGTGATGGGATAAGCAAGAGACCTATAACCACAGCCAATCTGTCAACCCAGGATGAGCCAGGGAAACAGATACCAATGATTTTAAACACAACCTCAAGCAGAAGCAAGCACAGAGGCCCCTAAGGCCTCAACTACAAAGCAGCTTTAACTCTCACCCACCATGACTCAGGGAACTGAGCGGAAGAGGGGGTGGAAAGATTATAAGAGACATGGTGGGGGAGAATATCCAGAGACATTGCCCCCTCAGTAACAACATGTAAAGGGGGATGGAACCAGGTTGAGTCCTAGACTATTCACAACCCCCTACCCCATGGACTGATCCAGACTGTTCACAGAGGAGGATATCCAACTGACCAGGGACAGGGAAGAGGGAAATAGGGGAACTGGAGACATCAACACATTATTCCCTTATTAAGTGTATCTAATTATGGATAATAAAAAAAAGATAGAAAAAAGAAAATATAACCACAAAACAATACAATATTAATAAAGATTCAGACTAAAAGGCTCCCCTGACTGATGCCAACTTACAGTACTAAGCTCTTATATTAACTTGTGTCTTCTTTTGCCTCTGACTGGCCCTGATTAGTCAGCCACTGTTTGCTTTAAACTTACTTTGGTCAAAATCCAAAAACTGTTCTCATTGGTTATGTTTACCTGATGGTTATTGATTTGTATTAGTCTAATCACTCTTTTTTATTATTAATTTTTTAATTGTCCATAATGAGTTACATTATTTAATGGGAAGACAATAAGTTGTTATCCCCTGTTCCCCAATGCCACTCTTCCCCATCCCCGATTAGCTGGATATCCTCCTCCTTGGGTGGTCTGGATCAGTCTTTGGGGCAGGGGACCATGGATAGCCTAGGAGACAGCCCAGTTCTGCTGGCCTTAGAGTGTTGCTGCTGATGGTGGCCATGACTTTGGGTATTCTCCCCCACCAAGGCTCTCACAATCTTTCTGCCCCCGCTTCTGCTCATTTCCCTGAGTCGTGGTGGGTGAGTATTATGGCTGTTTTATTGTTGAGATCTTAGGGGTCTCTGTACTTCTGGATTAGGTTTTGTCGAAAATCATTGGTGTCTGTCTCCTTGGTTTATCCTTTGTTGGCTGATTGGCTGTGCCCCTGAGTCACTTGTTCATCCCATCATTCTCTGCAGGGTTCCATATGGATCCTCCACGGTATGTCTG
>PVHP010047525.1:0-12860 GCA_004024765.1 Zapus hudsonius
CCTACCCAAGATAATTAAAAAGATCAAGTTGACAAAAAAAACTAACCATCACAGTAGCTTGAATGTCTTCTGCTAACTTTTAGGGTGAAAGTTACTCCAAATCAAGGGTTAGGGAGATGGTTCCCTTGGTAAAGTGTTTGTTACACAAGCATGAAGACATGAGTTCTGGTCACAATTACACATATAAATGTTCGGTATGTTGCTGCATGCCTCTAATCCAAGTAGTCAGGATGTAGAGACTGGCAGATCCCAGAGGACAAGCTGCTAGCTAGACTAACTGATTCAGCGAGCTGTGGGTTCAGTTAGAGACCCTGTCTCAGTAAGTAAATTGGAGAGCAATTGAAGAAAGCTTTTGACATCAATCTCTGACATTCAGATATATGTAGATATATTCATGTGCACCTGCACACACATGTATATCACACACACACACACACACACACAGAAGAAAATAAAATAAAATTAAAGTTACTCCAAATCTATATGCAGCCACCATGTGATGGCCCAATCTTATATCATTGTGGGAAAGAATGACTTTAAGGTAATCAGAATCAGCTGCTTATCAAGTTGGTCTTCTTCAACAGGGGACCAATGACAAGGTACTGGGATCATACCAAAGTTGTCAGCATATAAGTCCTCTCTGGAGCATCTGGTTGACCCAAGAGGGTGTGGACTTGGGAGAGTTGGGATGATGGGATATAGTTAGAGAGTGCTCACTTTCTCTGAAATAGAGTTACTTGAGGCAGAAGGCTGGGATCAACCTTTGCCAACTTATTTTTCTTCAACTATTAAATGAGTTGGACATAGCAAAAATTTTAGATTAAAATTGATCACACATTATTATCTGGTAACCTCATACCTCTAATTGTCATATCTATTTCATGGAAATAAAACCAGCTACATAGGATTTGACGGACTAGAGATGGACCTTGTGGTAGTTTTGAGTAGATGTCCCCCAAAAGAATTTATTATAATTGTAAATTTCCCTAGCCTTCGGGCTAGAAGAGGTATCACTTTGGCCTGGCCTCCTGGGGTCATGACACCCTTTTTAAATTGGGTGCAAAATACTAGTGATACATATGCAAACAAAACTGGAACCCCAGTCTGCCAGTTCTGCATTTTTGTGAGTTACAATGTGCTTGCTTGCTTGAGGTGCTGGTGGTGGGTTTCTGTCTCTGCTTGCTTCTGTGAAAGGGAGCCAGACTTTTTCCTTAACTTCCCCTGGTTCTGTTACTTCAATAAATACTTTCCTCCCCAAAATTGTACCTGGTTTGGAGATTCATCCCAGCAGCGTGTGCCTGACTATGACAGACCTGTTTCTTCTTTATGGTTTTATTCCCTGGTTCTCATCCTAGTTTCTTACTAGTCTTCTGAAAGGACGTGGGATGCATTCTACCATGGAAGAAGAGTTCCTGTATTCAAAGCCCATCAGGACAATAGCAACAATATGAAAGAAGCAGTTCAGAGAATGAAGAATGATAAAGAAATTAGACCCCAAAGAGGTGATATTAAAGGAAGTACCTTTAGGGAGATTTCAACCTGTAGGATTATTTATAATTCCATAAGCCTCTAAAGTGTAGACCCAGAACCAATGATACCTTTGCTTTTAGTCCAAATCAGGAAGCGCTTTGCTCAGATAGGAGAGGATAATGTCAAGCTGGTTGAGATTCTTCAGCACACCCTGTAGCTGGGAGCCCATTCCAACATTTTTTTTAAAAAAAAACTCTTTATTATGAATAATTATATACATTGTATGAAAAAATCTTGTTAATGTGTCCATGTTTCCCTCCTCTTTGTCCCCTACCCACTAGGGTCCTTCCTCGTTGTGCATTCTGAATCTGTCCATAGGATAGGGGGTATGAACTGTAACAGAGGTAGCCAGTTTTTCATTTTTTTCCCTTCCCCCTTATGTATTATTGCTGAGGGGGCAATGTCTCTGGATATTCTCCCCCACCATGGCTCTTACATTCTTTATGCCCCTTCTGCTCAGTTCTGTCAGTCAGAGTGGATGAGTTTTCAGTCTGCTTTGTTGTTGAGATCTTCACTATCTCTGGATCTTTGTCCTGGGTTGTGTTGGGTATGGTTGGTATCTGCCTCCATTGACCTTTCATGGGTTTTCAGACTTGCTGTGGTGATTGGTCTCCTGTTTGTCTCATCACTTTCCCATACAGCTCATTTGTGCCATGTGTGAAGGCTAGGTGTGGTTTGTCTCCTGCCAGGATGTCAGCCTTCATCCAATGACTTGGTAGAATTGGGTTGTCTCTAGCTCTCTCAATGCCTTCTGAAAAATACAAATAGAATCTCCATCGGAGAGTAAGATCAATATAGGTTAAATGAGACAACGATGCTATTTTGTCTAGCTCCTATTGGGTGTAGCCTCTCTATAGATCTTTGTTAGTGGGAATATCCCCTGGGAGCCCAAAATCTTGGTCCCCATAGGATTATGCTGTGGATCCCCGTTCCAGTTAAAGGTTCTCACTAAGCAGATATCTTAGCCAAACATTAAGCCATTGATTACCCTCCTGGGTTCAATGCCACTATTGCACAGATGAGCATTTCTTGACTTGCTGGTCTCTTCCATACAGCCATGTGTTCAGCATTCTTATGACAACTGTCTGTATTATATATGAGTGATCTCTGCTTTCTCCAAATATCTTTGACCAATTTCCCTTGGCAGCTCATGCAACACCTTCTAATGCTACAATGCTACCATCTATGAGCTGGTTACCATTCTGGATCTAACAGGATCTCTTGGTGTTGTTTGATGACCCTCTGTGATTTCTTCAGCAATAGGGTTTGATGTTAAGGCTAGAGCAGATATTCAAGAGCTTTGACAGAAGTCTATCACAGTTTGGGGACCTCGTGGATCTCTTTGATCAATAGTTCAGTGTGGGAAGGAACCAATGACTGGGACAGGGAGATGCAGGCCTGAGCAATGATTCTTGAGGTTAGGCTTCCTCCCATGCTTTTCTTGGCCCCTCATACCAGGTGGTGCTCTCAGCTTCCTCAGGAGCTTACTGTATAAAAATTAGGGATTTATGGTATCAATTCATTATTAGTTTAGTCTATTTTATGAGTCCCCCGTCCAATTCTCCCCCTCTTGTACCCCCGCACCAATTCATTCCATTCCTTTTTACAAGCTCTCCATTTACTGATGGATTTTCTTAATGTTCTGGTTTAACATGGTTAGGAACCACATATGAGGGGAAAATAAGTGGTATTTGGCTTTTTGCTCTTATGTGTGGTCACTAAGTATGATCAGCTTCAAGTCCCACCATTTTTCTTTAAATTTCAGTATGTCATTTTTCCTTTCAGTTGCATAGAATTCCACAGTGTATATTTACCACAAATTTGATATCCATTTGTCCAGTGATGGGCATTTGGGTTGGTTCCAATTCTTTGCTATTATGAATTGAGCTGCTATAAACATGGTTGAGCAAATGCCTTTGTGCTTCAGTGGGGAAACTTTGGAGTACATGCCCAGTAGAGGGATAGCTGGGTCTGCAGGTAGCTCTATTTCCATCCTGTTCAGAAGCCTCCACATTGCTTTCCATAGTGGTTGTACAAGTTTGCATTCCCACCAGCAGTGTATCAGGGTCGCTTATTCTCCACAGTCTAGTCAGCATCTATTGTTAGGAGAATTTGGTTGTCATTCTGACTGGAGTTAGATGGAATCTCATTGTTGTTTTGATTTGCATTTCTCTGATGATTAATGACATTGAACGTTTTTCTCAAATGGGAGTTGGCCATTTGTATTTCTTCCTCTGTGAATTCCCTGTTGAGTTCAGTTCTCCATTTTGTGAAAGGGCTTTTTTGATATTTTTTATGTAATTTTTTGAGTTCTTTGTACATTCTAGGTATTAGACCTGTATTGTAGCTGGCAAAGATTAACTCGCAGTTTGATGGTGGTCTATTGGCTTTGATTATGGTATGCTTGTCTGTACAGAAGCTTTTTAGCATGAGATTCCATTGGGTAAGTGATTGTTGCACTTCCTAGGCTATTGGAGGTTTGTTTAGGAAGTTTTTTCCGACTCCTATCTCATAGAGAGTTCCCCAAATTTTTTCTTTCAGGGTTTTGAGAATTTCAGGTCTTATGTTGAGGTCTTTGATCCATTTGGAGTTGATTTTTGTGCATGGTGAGAGGACAGGGTCTAGTTTCATCTTAATGCAAGTATTTATCCAATTTGTCTAGCACCATTTGTTAAAGATGCTATCTTTATGCCAGTTATTATTGTTGACATCTTTGTTGAATATGAAGTAATTATAGTTACTTGACCTTAGGGCAGGGTCTTCAATTCTGTTCCTTTGGTCTATCTGTCTATTTTTTTTTTGCCAGTACCATGTTATGATGCCTTTGTAGTATATCTTTAGGTCAGGTGGTGATACCACCTGACATGCTTCTGTTACTAAGGATGGCTTTGGATATCCAAGGCCTTTTGCCATTCTAAATAAATTTGGAGATTTTTTTTCTATGTCTGCAAAGAATAACACTGGTATTTTTATTGGCATTGCATTGAATCTGTATAGCTTTTGGAAGTATTACCATTTTCATGATATTAATTCTACCTATCCAGGAGTTTGGGAGAGCTTCCCATCTTTTCATGTCATTCTCAACTTCCTTCTTGAGCATTTTTATCTTTTCATTATACACTATCCTCAATGGTTAGTGTTATTCCAAGGTATTTGTTTTTGTTTGTGGCTATTGAAAATGGGACTGATTCACTGATTGCTTTTTATGTATGCATGTCATTTGCATATAGGAAGGCTACTGATTTTTGTGTGTTAACTTTGTATCCTGTCACTTTGCTGAAGGAGTTTATCACTTTCAGGAGTTTACTGATGCTATTCTTCAGGTCCATTATGTATAGGATCATGGAATATGCCAAAAGGGATAGTTTCACTTCTTTTCCAATTTGTATCCCTCTATTATTTCATTGGCTAGAACTTCTAGGACTATGTTCAAGGGCAGTGGTGAGATTGGGCACCCCTGTCTTTTTCCTGAATTTAGTGTGAACATCCTGAGTCTTTTCCCATTGAGTATCATTTGGGCTTTAGGAGTTTTGTATATGGCCTTAATTATGTTGAGGTATAGGCCCTCTATTCCAAGTCTTTCAAGTGTTTTGGTCATGAATTGGTGTTGGATTTTGTCAAAGGTTTTCTCTGCATCAATTGAGATGACCATGTGATTTCTGTGGTTAAGTTTATTAATGTGGTAGATTATGTTGATTGATTTCTGTATTGTTGAACCAACCCTGCATCCCTTGGATGATGCCAACTTGTTTGAGGTAGATAATACTTTTAACATTTTGTTGAATTCAGTTTGCAAGGATTTTATTCAGAATTTTTGCATCTAAATTCATCAGGGATATAGGTCTATAGTTTTCCTTTCTGGATTTATCTTTGTATGGTTTTGGTATTATAGTGATGCAAGCTTCATAGAGGAGTGTGGAAGTATTTCCTGTTTTCCAATTACTCTAAAAATCTTCAGAAAGAATAGTTGGAGTTCTATGGTTAAGGTTTGGGAGAATTTGGCTGAGAATCCATCAGGACTTGGACTTTTCTTTCTGGAGAGTTTTTTTTATTACATTATCAATTTTGATAGATGTAATAGGTTTATTTAGGAGATTTATCTGCTCTGAGTTATGTTTTGGCAGGTGGTAGGTTCTAAGAATTCGTCCATTTCTTCTAAATCTCCATTCTTGTGGAATAGAGGTTTTGGAAGTATGTCCTGATGATTTTTCCAATGTCATTGGTGTCCATTATCATCTCTCCTGTTTCATTTCTGATTTTGTTGATTTGGGCCTTCTCTTTTTTCCACTTTGTTATATTGGCCAGGAGTTTGTCAATCTTCTTTATTTTTTCAATAAACCAACTCTTTTTTTTTCAATTTTGTAATCATTTTCTTAGTTTCTAATTCATTGATGCTTATTATTTTTCATCTTGAGCTTCTAGGGTTGGATTGTTCTAATTTTTTCCAAGGCCTTTAGCTGGTTAGTTAGGTTATTAATTTGGCATCTCTATCTTTGTTATGAAGACATTCAGTGCTATAAATTTTCCCCTTAGGGCTGACTTCACTGTGTCCCATAGGTTCTGGTATATATTTTCATTATCATTTAGTTCAAGAAAATTTTCAATTTCCTATTTGATCTCTTGAATGACCCATTCATTGTTTAATTACATATTGTTAAATCTCCAATAGTTGGAGTGATTTCTATTTGTTCTCTCATTATTTATTTCCAGCTTCCTTGCATTGTGATTCGATATGATGCTGGGTGCTACCTCAATCTTCTTGAATTTGTTGGGTCATGTTTTATGACCTAATGTGTGGTCTGTTTTGGAGAAGGTTCTGTGAGCTGCTGAAAATATATATTCTGTAGAGCTGGGATAGAATGTTCTGTTTATATCTGTTAGGTCCAGTCAATCTATGGTGTTATTGAGTTCTATTATTTTCCTGTTGATCTGTTTGGATGATCTGTCTAGAGGTGATAGTGGCATAGTAAAGTCTCCAACTATGATGAACATGGAGTTTATTTTTTTTCATTAGATTTTGCTTTATGAACTGTGGTGCACCTGTATTTGGTGCATACATGTTTATTGTGTTGATATTCTTTGTTGTATTGTTCGCATGATGAATAAGAAGTGTCACTGATTGTCCTTTAGAGTTGATTTTGGTTGGAAGTCTATTTTGGCATAATTAGTGTAGCAAGCCAAGCTTGTTTTTTGTTTTGTTTTGTTTTGTTTTGTTTTGTTTCTGTTAGTTTGGAAGATCATCTTCGATCCTTTCACTCTGATGAGGTTCCTGTCTTTAGAGGGTTTCTTGGAGGCAGCAGATGGAAGGATCCATTTTTCTGATCCATCCTGCTAGCCTGTGTCTTTTATGGGAGAATTAAGACCATTAATATTCAAAGTTATAACTGTGAGGCTTGCGTCAATCCCTGCCATAGAGTAGGGTTTATGGGATTTGATGCTTATCTTGTTAGTTTGTCTCCTCTAGGCTTAATTATTGTGTCCAACTTCTGCATGGCTCTTGGGGTTGGTTGCTTGGCTCTTCTGTGTGGAATATTTCATTGAGAATTCTCTGTAAGTTTGGTTTAGTGTTCATATAATTGTAGAGTTGGCTTTTATCTTGAAATATTTCCCTTTCTCCATCTACTATTACAGGGTATTACTAATACTATTTACAGGGTACAATAGTTTGGATTGAAGCCAAAGTGATTTAGGTTTTGAAGTATACCACTCCAAGATCTTTTGGCTTTCATAGTTTCCATGGAGAAGTCTGGTGTAACTCTGATAGGTATGCCTTTAATATGTTATTAGTTGTTTTGCTCTTGCTGCTTTTAGAACCCCCTTCTTGCTTTCAATGTTTAGGGCTTTACTACTATGTGTCTTGGGGAATTTCTTCTTTGGTCCTGCCTCTTTGGCGTTCTGTGTGCTTCTTGTATCTGGATGAGAGTCTCTTTTGTTAGACTGGGGACATTTTCCTCAATAATTTTGTTTAATATGTTCTGTATGCCTTTGGCCTGGGTGTCTTCCCCCTCTGGTATCCCCATGATCCAGAGGTTTGGACATTTAAGGGTGTCCTATAGTTTCCTTATAGTCTGTTTGTAATCTTTTTTGAACTTATCCAAGTTTCTCTTTTTTCTGCTTTGTCTTCCATGTCTTAGGTTCTAACTTCCAGGTTATTTACTCTGGTAGCAAGGGAATTTTGACGTGTTTTAAATACCTCCATTTGATTTTGGTTTTCCAGTGGAGCTTTGTGCATGGTCTCATCTCTTTGTTGAATTGCATTTTCATTTCAAAGGTTGTCTTAATGCTTCTCTGTACTCATTCTTGTAATTGATTATGTCTTCATTTAATTTAGCCAGCTGATTCTTGAGCTCTTCTGATGGCGGGTTTGCCTTTAGCTCATTTATTGTTCTACCAAAGTCCATCTCTTTTTTCTCCATTGTATTGAGCCTGGTGGAAAAGCTTGTGAGCTGATTCTGCACATTTTCACTTACATTTTCAATTTTTGCTTCCATTTCCATTAATAATGTGGATATAGAATCCACGCAGAGATGTCCTGAACATGTCATCTCCTGGCTTGGATTTGTGCTCTTTCTTTGATATTTTCCTTGTGGACTTCCATAGTGGGGTTAGGCCAACTTGATGTGGGGCTTTCCACCTGTGTGTTCTTCTTGCATTGTGATCTGCCCATGTTCAGGTGAGAGATTGCTCTTAACCAGGCTCTCAGCAGCAGCGGAACCTCCCTCCAGATTGTGGCAAGGACTGGTGAGGTTTTGACACATGCTTGGTTCCTCTGGTGTCAGGAATTGTGGGGGGTATTCAAACCTTCAGCAGCAGTAGCATATGGGGGCTGGACTTTGATTGGAACAGAAGGTCAGTGTGTGTGGTCATGGGGCACATGGGCCCGTGGGGAACCAAGGTAAGGCTCCCTCACTTGGTCTTTCCTAGGGTCTGGAGTCCCAACACATAAGGGTGGGTGGGAGGTCTGGTGCAGGTACCAAACCTTGCCTCACCTGGGGTCTTGGGTTATTGGGTAGAGCTGCCTATGCACAGGCTTGTGTGACGCAAAGCAGCTACTTGCTTACTTGACCTGGAACCCCAGGTCAGTGAGTGAAGTGTGGGGTGCATGGCATGGAGGGAGCCAAGGCACCGCTCCCTCACCTGGCCTTGCCTAGCATCTGAGGTCCCAATGTGCAAGACCAACTGCTTTCTTTTATAGGGGAAAATCCAATGATTTTCCTGAATAAAAATATGTGTGTTAATCTTACCTCTTCTCAGTATGTGTACTTTTTGTTTGTTTGCCTTTTATTTTTGCTGTAAATCAAGAGATTGCTATGACAAAATGTCACAAGTTCATGTAAGGTCTTCTCCCACAAGGACTTCAATTCTGACATTGTTTTTGATGTACAAAAATACATTGTGAAGAGTTTTTGAAAAAGATGATTTTATTTGAAAAATTAGGACACCTGAAATATCAAAATAAAACTGTGTGACTCAGAAGCCAGAACTCTGATTAGCAGTGTATTATGTAAAATGTAGGAATTGATGAATAAGAGTACATTGCATGAAATGAAATATGTGGTAATAAATACTATCATCTAATACCTTTATTTTAAGATTTATGCCATTAATTAAACTTTTCAGATATTTTATTTTTATTTAAACTTAATCTTTGGAAAAAAGGTTGAATTCCCGTATAATATTGTAAAAGTATTTGAACTTCATATGTTACATAGTCAAGTGATGTAAATATTCTATCAACTCTTAAAATATTTCATAATAATATGATTTTATGATATAACTTTAAGTATCTTTAGGAAGTGACAAGGTGAATTATTGTTTTCTAAATGTCTTCAATATTAAAAGTGAAACCACTTGTTCAGTCAGACAGTAAAAATCACATTGCCTCCAATGGTTCTATATTGGTCAAAAGTGAATATTAGGTAAAGAAAGCATACTTTTAGGTATTTTCAAACTTGATTGTTTTTCTAAAACTAGTTAGCTATATATAATAAAAACATGCTGCTACACAAAAAGTTATCTATCCATAAAGTAAAACAAAGGCTTTTGATTTTAAATTGTTAAGTTATCTCTTTTGGCAATGTATGAGATGTTTAGAGGCAAATGCATCCTTTTACATTATCATTAAATTTTTTCACTTTGAAGCAATTTGACATCTAACTCCATTTTCCAGTGCCGAAGAAAGCCCGATCTGTTCCAAGCACAGTGTGCTCACTAGATGTGTTTAATGGCAGGTGTAGATTCTTCTTAAAATCCCCTACAAAACTCCTCATTTTGCCAGTAGTATGAAAGAAGACAGGGACCAGACATTAAGAGGCGATGGCAGATGCTGGGGTGAAATTGGGAGTCTGAGCAATAGATGAGATTTCCTGGAAGATGGAACTATAGAGAGGTGGGAAGGTGGCCCTGGGACATAGCTGGTCCTGCTGATCCTAAAGTTATCCACTCAGAGGAGGTAGTTGGAATCAGGAACCTTAGAACAGAAGGATCCAAGAAGATTTAAGTGAGAGTAAAGAACCTTGGAGACTCTGCTGCTTACAGATATCAAGAAGAAGAATGATTGACAAGACAAAGAAGCTGTTTTATAGAATGCCTGTGGGCACATCAAAGACAGGATGAAATGATGCAAAGGATGGAGGAAGGTAAACCTGAAAAAAGTGCAGGCCATAGGATTTGAATGTTAGGAAGTTGCTGCTGATGTTTTAGCTAGCAGTTTAGTGAGCAAATGAAGCAGAAATTTGCACTAGGGGTAACAAAGGGTTAAGGTATTGTGTAAATATATGTCATTTACCACTGTTGAAGAACTTGGTCACTGTAAAAAATCTTTCTCTTTGTGTCTGGGATTAACCACCCCTAAAAATATCCCCAAGCTAAGGCAATGAGAGTGACAGTAAACCGAAAGTCTTCAGGCACTTGAATTCTAAGTTACCAGGTGAAGGCAAGGAGAGACTTGTTCAGGATAGCAAGATGTTCAGTTGACTTTTTAAAGGTAATGAACCTTTAAGTACTTTCTGTTTCATTATAAAGTTTCTATAAAACAAATGTGTTTTTCTCTAAATAAAAAAAAACCCTCAAACAAAATGAACAAACAATCAAAAATCTAAACTACACTGGATATGAAAATGAAAATGTGAGGCAACATAAGAAAAGTTTTCTTTGAGAAAACACGAAATAAAATGCCAAAGTGCAATTCTAAGGGATAGAGTTTTATCTGCAATAAGCCTTCTGTAGAAAGCAAACACACAAGTTAAAAGCAGCTGAGCCCTCCTCCTGCTGAGGTCTTTGTTCCCTAAGGTAAATACATTAATTGTTCATCTGTTTAACTAAGGCCCACGGGGCTGATGGAACTCAAAAGGCATTTTATGCTGCTGATTTCCCAGCAGCTACAGAGTTGTACATAACCAAGAGGCAGCTTGGACCTCTGCACAAATATTAGTACTTATTAGCTTCTTCCTTTAAGTGAAAGTTATTAAAATATTCGTTTCCTACAATGAAGCATGCCTTCATGAGATGTATGAGTTTGCAAGGAAACTGTGTGACTAGAGCCCTCTAAATAGTCAAAGGGTTTGATAAAAAAAAAAGTGGAGGGCTGGAGAGATGGCTCAGTGGTTAAGGCACTTGTCTCCAGTGCCTAAGGCCCGGGGTTCAATTCCCCAGTACCCACATAAGCCAGACCCACAAGGTGGTGGCCCTGGTGTGTTCTCTCTCTCTCTCTCTCTCTCTCTCTCTCTCTCTCTCTCTCTCTCTCTCTCTCTCTCTCTCTCTGCTTGAAAATGAATAAATAAAATGTTTCAAAAAAAGTGGAATCAGGGATGTGGTTCTAACCCTGGTGTATTGAATGCTCCTAAAGTTAAAAGGTGTGGCTGGAGGAATGGCTCAATGGACCATGTGCTCACTACTCTAACTGGAGTATCCAAGTAGATCCAGATTCTAGGTAAAAAGCCAAAAGCCTTGGCTGACTTGTAATTCCAGTGCTCTAAAGCTGAAGGTTAGATCAGAGGGAGACAGCTGAGACGGGGGGATTCCTCAGAAGACCTGAGCAAGCAGAACAGAGCAAGACTGTCCAGCGAGAAACCCTGCCTCAAAGGAGGTGGACTGGTGCTGTCAGCCAGAGAGTGGTCATCTGACCTCCACTCATGTGCCCTATGGAACATGTGCACTCTCACGCACGGAAACATGCACACACACACACAGAAATAATAATGATAAAGTTAAAATATCTATCTAAGTTTTATGGTATGCCATTTTTAAGTCCTAAGATTACATATATAATAGAAATAAGAAAAGCAAATCGAACTTGAATACAGAAAGGATCATATTTAAGTCATATATATTTAAGCCAGTTTGGAATGTTATCAAGAAAATGCTTTGTATAAAATCTAAGTGGATATTATTCACAACAAGATGATTAAATTATATTTTATAGATTTATGAGTTAAAGAGCCTTTCTTTTGGGAAGTGTGTATTCATGAACTTTCTTTTGTGAAAAAAGAAAAAAATTCCATCAAGTAAGGGAAAAAGAGGGCAATTACATGGGTTGAAAAGTTAATCATTTCTAATCATGATACAATTTGAGAAAACCTAAAGGTTAAGTTCCCCTCCATATTAAATATTTCCTGTTTTAAAACTTTTGGCATTTATTCATTGTTAAGAATTAGTGTGTTGGGTTGCAGTTACATTTAATTTTTTACTTAGCAACTGTATAAATTTGATAAATATTGTATTCTCCAAGTATGAAGCAAATGTTTACTGATTTAATTGAAATTATTATAATTCATTGGTGACAAAAACTAATCTTAAAATATCACTTTCCTATTTGATTCATGGTTAACAAAACCTAAAATCAACATGTGGTTTGCTGGCCAGAATATATGTTTGCTACTTATGTATATTTGCCTCAAAAACAACAATGTTCAATGATACAATGTCTTATGGCTTTCTTATCTGAAAGAAAAATTCTGTATTAGTCCACAGTAGTGTATTGAAGCATGGTTAAAAAAAATCTGAACTTGAGCCCTTGATTGATTTTTTTATGGTTTTTTTATTTTTTTATGATTGATATTTTTAAGTTTCTTCTTCTAAATGTTTCTTACTTGTAAAGAGTTTAAGGATAATGAAAGAATGACCTTATCAAAAGTTCACCATGTGTTTGTTTGGGGGGTCTCATGTTGACCAGGCAAACCTCAAACCTGTTATGTAGCCAAAGATGACCTTGAACTGCTAAATCACTCATGGCCCTGTGCTTGGTACAGGAGCATTCTACCAACTGAGGAATATACCTACTGCCTCACCATATTTTTATGCAAATTAAAGCTTACTTGTATACATTCTGT